>JALLAY010000313.1:0-16995 GCA_036939635.1 Cyclotella baltica | reverse complement strand
TATTCTTTCTTGGACATCTCCCTCTTTCACGTGCAAAACTAACCAACACGCATCATCAAGAGCCACTATCCAGTTTTGATCGATGGCACACCAAACCCCCTCCGGAAACCTAACTACTACCACCCCAGGTGCCTTGAGTTCAGAGATTACACCTCTAATGCCTGTAGCCACCACCTACGTGTAAAACAAACCAGCACGCATCGAGAGCCGCGATCATATCTTGATCGTCGACTAACCCCCTTTGAAATACCACAGAGAATGGGAGGTCAGCAGCCGGTGGAAAAGAGCAGAGCATGAGCCGATGGAGAAGGTAACGACGAGAGTCAAGGGAGATAACTCGATAGAGAGTCGAAAACAACGGCAGGAAATCAACAATGCGGTGGCTGGGACTGAAGGTGATCAACCTTGAGAGGCCAGACAAAAGCCGCAATTCTCCCTCTCTGATGAGCTCCTACTTTCAAAAGAAAGTGAGTTCATCATGGCTCTAGCTTTGCTCACGACATCACGTCTTGTAGGTATCCGTGAGTCTTGTGACCTCCTCGGCGCCAAAAACTTCTTTCGCTGGTTGGATGCGCCTTCATCCTCCTCCTTCTTGGGTGCTACCCCCTTACGGATCAGCTCGGTTTGCATCCTACTCAGAGAAAGAGGCAAGTAGACAGAAATTTTGTGCTCATGGTTGTCAGTCTACGAAGTATGTCAGTGACCATCATTGGGTGTGTGCTACGTTAGCCAAGAAAGAAGCAACCAGGAAGAAGTGTACTGAGGAGAATTGTACTAAGATAAAGCATTGTGAGTGTCATAACTGGGAGCACATTCATAAGATGTCAAAGTTGAATGACATCGTAACTGTCCAACAAAACAAAAGAGCTAGGTGTCAGAAAGGAGATGCTATCAGCTCAAGAACAATGAATTTGAATGTGCTGATAAGTCTAGGCACCAATTACTATAGGGTCTTGAGAATAGAGTTGCTGAGCCAAGATGATATTTTATCTTATAACTACTTCAGATGTTGTTTGCTCATGATCCTTCTTTAGATCAACCCAATTTCAGCGAAGATTGGAAGATTTGATTGAAAAGATAATGCTTTACTTTGCATTGACACAGGGAGGAGACAGTTGGAAGATTCGATTGATGGTATCACTCAGTTCCAATGTGTTCACAAAGCGATTGATGTATATTCCAATGAATGTTGTTACTCAACCCAAATACTGCATCCTGTCTGCCTCTTTGTCTCCACTCTTCACTCACTGGACAGCAACACAAGTAGGTAATTCAAATATCATCTTAGAGAGAACATATCATTTTATATACCAAAGAAGTTTCGTAAGGAACGGTTGCGGATTGTCTTCCTCCATTTCTTTGCCAAATTGAATATCTTCAGATTACACAGTCAACCACGCAGCAACATACATGGTCAAAAAGTCAGAAAACATGCTTGATGGCACAAATTTGTCCTTGACTGTTACTCATATTGGTGAGGATCTATTGGAACACCAGCAAGACGGGGGTATTTTTTCAAAAAATGATGGCAGTGTACATATTGTTGATCATGAGTGACAGGGTATCATCAATTTTAGTTGACCAAGTGATGAACTGTTTTGCTTGTGCCAAGATTTGTCTTGATGAGAATGTTTTGGAGACAGACAATTTCTTAATATTACATTATGATGAGGGTATAGAAAGAGAGAGTCATGAAGTCTGTGCTGTGTCAGTTGCTATTATTCTGTATTCTTTTGGCGAATGAGTACACTGTGACCACCATGTGCAATAGATTAAGCAACAATGCGGGTGTTTGTTCTCTTTAGAATGCAGTCAGGTGTAATCTTAGTGGATTGTAATTTGGCAGCTTTTCTTTTCTCTATCTAGTACAAAATAAACAACAGTCATGTTATGTTTATGTTCCACTTGCTCTTGTTTTAGGTCAAGAATTGAAACTAACAAAAATTGAAATTCTGTTTGCATTTTTATGGTAAAGTACAGAACAGGTGTGGACAAGGTATGTGAGCATGTTGATGCAACTCCAGCTTTGTACTGTAATTAGTGATTTGGAAGTTTGTGTGGAAGCTCATTTGTCTACTGAATGTGGTCAAAAAGAAATCATGCAGGTTGAGGTTGTATTTAAGTTTCATTGATGTATTACATTGAAAATAGTTCATGAGAAGGAATTGTTGAAATTTGATACACGCAGAGGCTTACATAGTTTACATGCACATGCACATCAATGACACCCCGATGAACAATTTTAATTACTTTTTTTGATCAAAATTACTACTTAATTCACCCAACACCACTACCTACCACTACACATAACATGCAAACGAGAGGGGTTGCTCAGTGATGCCGACTGTGAGAGTTCATAATTCCATGAATATTAGTTCTCGCAAAAGTTTTGCTATGCTCAATTCTCACCATGATGTAGATGATAAGGACAAGGGGTAAAATGGGGTACATTGAAAAAATTGTTAGTGTCATTTCAATCTGAGGAGACTCATAGGCGTCATTGGATCTTCTGGTTGGAAGTCAGAAAGACCAGCTACCTCACATACCAGCGATAGACAATAACTGCTTACTCAACTGAAATAACCATGAATAGATAGAATAGGCAGGGTACTAGTTTAACTGTAGTTTTGTTTGATGCGATAGCGATAGCGATAGATGTCGTACACGTTAATGTTGTTCTCTAGGTTCTACACTTCTACACAAAAAATGCCAACTAATGTCACTAATCTGGCAATCAAATTGAAAATCAATAATACATTGCCATCATACTGATGTGAACTTCTATGTCTATCATGAACACATTTGGTTTGATTTGATTTGCTAAATTATTGGTTATGTGTTATGTGTGGGACTATGCTCTGCTCTAACTGGAACTCATATATTTTCATAATTCAACAATAACCCAAAATAACCTAGTGTTTCATTCAAGCATTTTACCATTCACTGTGAGCAATGGATCATCAAGTTGTGTTTGCCTGCTGCAGTTATAAAAGAGGGTGCTTTTAACAGTAATGAACAGCTAAAATAGTGGTCAAGTAGCAACAAGTTGGTAAAAAATTTACATAATAAAAATACAAAAATCTTCAACAGCGGAAGCACTCAAAACTCTCTCTCAAATAACAACCTTCATAACCGTATAACGCTTTAAATTCAAACGAGAATGCCAATTTACGGAATTCATATAAATCAGTTTGGAATTGGTTCAAATGGGGAGAAACATGTTTTATATGATTCTTGATTCTTAAAGGTATTTACACAATACTCTTCACTTTTGACTATTATTTTTGGATGATACCTATATTAATACAAACTGTTTTTAACTGGAAACGGGGCTCAACCAATCCCCGCCAAAAAAGCACATCACATGCACCTTCGCACATCATAAACACTGCTTTGAAGACACCATAACGAGTATGTACAAGACGCCAATAGAAACACCAATAAGATCCTTCTTTCTTGTCCAAATGAATCGATTTGCTTTCCCTTGAGATAGATGAACAAGTCTTGAATGCAAGTCTTGTGTCTGCAGCGGCATCATTCGGCTTTTGAACGTAGGCCGAGGCGCCGAGGCGTCGGTGCTAAAAAAAGGCTAAACAACCAAAAGCATGATGTTTTTGCCATGACAAACACCATTGATTTTAGCGCCTCCAATATATATGGCTGCATATTAATTGAAGAACCCCTTTAGCTGATCAAAGCAGCTCCAACAAGTGAATCGAAAAATAGTGAAACAACAAAAATACAAAGGCAAACCTGAAAAATGAATCGAATCTCCTCCCTCCGCCGTCCCCGGACAGCCGACACCCTCCATTCCGCCGCTAAAAGTACGCTGGACATGACTTCTAGATTAGATCGTATTACGGGGTATGATTCTAGGTATACGGATTATGATTTGGGGTTGTCCACTGATGCTGCTGATAATGATACCGCTGCTGGAGCTGATGATGCTAATAATGATGTGTATGGTAATGGTGGTGGTGATGCAGCGATGGTTCGTGAGCAAAGCGGAATCTCACGGGGACGAAGCGGCATCTCCACGGCAAGCCCCTCAAAGAGTATCAAGTCTTCAACCTCCAAGGGAGGCAGTCCGACAAAATCAGCGTGTAACTCCACCATTGATTCGGGAAATCATTCTAGCATTTTCAGCAATGAGAGTGCTGTCAAGTCCCCTCCCAACAATGATCTCAACAACACTTATACAAGTCATAACAATGCACATAGCAATGGGGATAATGATAACAATGAACAACAAGAAGACCTCTCCATCCGAGGATCCTACAACGCCAACAAAACAACCCTAGGTCTTGAACTAGTCGCCTCTCCCTCTTTATTGGAACAAGTGTTAGATGCCAATGTTATGGATTTAAACCCGCGAGGTAGTGATGAGAGCACATTAAGTTCCAAGAGTTCATTTCGGAGGGACATTGGACTGGTTAGGTGTGCAAGGGATGGTGAGGGTGAGGGTGAGGGTAACGTTCAGGAGGAAGAGGAGGAGGAGCAAGCTGTTGATAAAGAAGAGGAAGAGCAACAAGACGAAGACGATATATTCGACGATGAATCAGAATACAGCGCCATGCCAACTGTAGCCATGACAGTGTTGAGTGTCAAGAGTAAAAAGTCTATAGCTGATGATTCTTCAATGCATCGAGATGATGTCTTTCTGGCTAGGAACAGAAGTGAGGTCAGTCAGAAAAGTTTGGGACGTAACAGAAGCGGAAGTGTTCAACAGTGCAACAGCCCACAGAGTCTAAGTCTAGCCCGTAACAGAAGTGAATTGAGCATCGGCAGAATGCGAAGTGAACTAAGTGCCAAAAGTGTCGTTAGTTCCAAAAGCCAGACTTCTAGCTTAGGTCCCAACAGTCTTGTTGATACCTCATCTCAAGCTGAAGGAGAGGCATCAGTGTCAAAATCCCTCCCCTTTAAATCAAGCTACAGTATGAGAAGTATCAAATCCTCCGAGGGAATGGAAGTAGGTCAATTCTTCAACACCATCTTGCCAGGCAAAGTTCGCAACAACAGCCTCAATCAACTATCATTTGACGAAACAGACGCTAAAATGATTGCCTCCACAAAGGCCGCAGCCATTGCCACCAATGCCGCTGCCGCGGCTCAGAAGCCTCCTTCTTGTTTGCGTCCTTCTAGTTTTGCCACTCCCAATAATAACAATACTACACCATCATCATCACCAACAGCAAAGAATCTACCTAGTCCAAATCTAGTACAAAATGGAAGGGTGAATCGTTCTGCGGTTCCGAGTTTTGCCCCTCCCAACAACAATAATACATCTTCCTCACCGACAGCAAAGAATCTACCTAGTCCGAATTTGGTTCAGAATGGAAGAGTGAATCGTTCTGTGGTGGCGAGATTTCGTAGTTCGTTGAAGGGAGGTAGGGGTGCTTCTCCTCCACCTTCTGCCGCCTCCCCTACTCCAGCCCCTGCTGACGACCCAGCAGAAGAAGAACACTCCATAACCATAACACAAGTCTCTCAAAAATCCGGCCAAGATGAATCATCCCATCCATGCTTCTCCGCACCAGTGGTTAGTTTTGCAGAAAAATTGGAAAGTAGACATGTTATTGATGAGAGTGGGGGACAGTATAGTCCTACTTCGGTTTATGATTTTTCGAATGATGAGCAGTTGCAGCAGAAGTCGCAGGGGCAGGGAGAGCAGCATCAGGGGCAGGGAGAGAAGGAACAGCAGAGGCAAGGAGAGGAGAATAACGACAATGCATCCCATGATTCATCCAATGGAAAAGAACATAATTCCAGCATCACCAATCGACTAGCACGGAATCGTCAGGCTCTAAAATCTATTGCTTTGGCAAAGGGTGCTTCGAAGAAAAAGAGTCACGAGGAGTTACTTAAGAGAGAAAAGGAGGGGATTGTAATGGAGGCAGATCAGGAGGGGATTGTTGTCGTCCCACCCAAAGATGAGAATAATGTTGTCATTGTATCCAAGGATCAGAGTGAGGGTGTTGTAGTGTCGCCGAAGGAGCAACAGGAGGGGGATGTGCCGTTGATTGTACAGAGTGTTAGTGATTTGGATATTCCTCAGTTTAGTCCGGAGGGGAAGGATGGAGTGGCGGAGGTGACTGGGGATGTCATTGAGGAGAAGGGACAAGGTAATGAGTCCACACAAGAAGAGGACAACGGTCCCTCTATTGAAATTGATGCTTCCGCTCTTCTCAATAAAAGTACCGAGAGTCGTGAAGCGATGATTCAAAAGAAGAAACGATTTATTCTTCCTAGATTACGTCGAAGGGCTGTCAAATCCCCCGTCTGTACCACCAATAAATCACCGACTAGAACGAAGAAACCTCCTACAATGAAAATGCCTTCTGTCAACAAGTCTCTTGATAAATCTCCTGCAACCGCTGACAAACAATTCCCCAAAAACAGCAGCAGTAACAAACGATCTCTCAAGTCTAAACTCTTTCGAGGAAAGTCCAAGAAAGAGGATGCCATGATGAAGGAGGAGAGATCCGCCATGGAATTGGAGGCGATTAAGGAAGTGGAAAAGTATACTGCTTGGTTGGCGGCACCGACTGAGGCTGCTGATGAGTACCCTACAGTAGATGAGACCCCTTTGTTGAGTAAGGATGAGTTGGTTTCTGATGAAGCCTTGTCAAGTAAGATGGACATGAGTCAAGAGCACAAAGATGAACCCATGGAAACATCAGCGACTGCATCGCCAACCCGAGACTATACCCCACTCAATGACGATAACCCCGACGAGGGTGTAGAATCGCCCCGACTGGCAGAAACCTCACTAATTACGGAAAAAGACGCGATATTCCTCCCTCTCGATGGGGACGGATGTGAGTCCCAAGGGTCAAATGTGAAACCCATTCCATTCTTTGGTGCCGCTGCCGCCGCCGTACGTGCTCGATCTTCATCTTCCAAGTATTCTAAAACGTCATTGAATTCCAAGTCATCCTTTTCATCCAAGAGTCCACGACGGACATTATTTGAACAATCGCCATCGCCTTCGGTCGATTCTCCGTCTAGAGTGAAGAGTGTGGATTCAAATGATGGTGCACCGCTACTGAATAATGTGAAGCTTGTCACGTCTTCCTCTGGCGGGGCAATTTTGAACAACTTTGCTGATTTTGGATCTGAAACCAGTGAGAAAGTGGATCCTGCTGGGCAGCAGATTGAGTCGCAACCGTCGGAGGAGGTGAAGAATTCTAGCTTTTGTGAAGAGATGACGAATGCTCAAGTGGCACATCTGTTTCCCGATTTTGGTACGACCTTTGTGGATGCGGATATGAGCGGAGAGTGTGAGCATGGCGTGGAAGTAGAATGGGGTGTTGATGTTCTGGCTCCTAATGAGTTCGGTGACACTCCTCACGTTCTGGATACTACTGCTGTTGATGCTGAGCTGGAACGAACCCTGTCAGAAGCTAAATGGGACAATAACACCAAGGTTGGAGATGATATCTCATGGCCCTCTGAGACTAAGAAAACATTTGATGATGAGGTTGTTCCTATGAAGGCTGCTGCCAATGATAAATCAAGCACCAATGAAAAGAAATCTAATGGAAATGACGACTCTTCAGTCAAATCTGATGGAACGAAATCATCCTCCTTCCACCCCAGAAAGTTGTTCAGAAGGCGCAGCAAAGATCGCAGGGAAGCAACAACAGAAGAGAAGGTGGAAGTGGATGGGGAGGAGTCGCTGTCAGATTTCAAAAAGTTTGTTGCCCGATCGAAATCGCAGAGAGATGAACGCTTCGAAGATTACAGTAATCGAAGTAGTAGGAAGGGAAGGAAAGATGATAATCGCTCTATTGATGAGGAGAGTGATGATTATACTTCCGAGGAATACAGCTATGACGAACGAGAAGATGTGGTTGGTGCCATTGCTAATACCATACAGAAAGGATTCACGGGCATTGTCGACATTATGGAAACTGCGTTTGCATTCAATAACAAGGACGACGACACTATTGACTATGGAAGTGAGTCCTCAGAGAGTGAAGATGAAGAAGATAGTTACATTGAACGAAGGATGGCGAGGCGCCGACAGGAGCAAAGGAGAAAGCTCAACGAAGCTCGTCGCAGCAGTCGTCGTCGAGAATATGAAAGGCAGAGAATGCGTCAATCATCTTCTAGGCAAGGGAGCAACATCAGGTCTCGTGACAATGAGTCCCTTATCAGTGGGGAGGACCGCAGCGGGCGAGGGCAGAGGCATAAGAATAAAAATTATGCACGAAATCGCTACTCTGGTTCTGGCAGGGTTGGTACTCGTCGGCGAGCAGTGTCTGATCGTTATGAGGACTAAACCCTTATGATTGTGTTGCCTCTCTTAAGTTCAATTTTGACGCATGGGATGTCTTCGGTCTTGTTAAGTGTTCAATTACATGTTATCCATTAGTTAAGTTAATAAAATATGTTTACGCCGATGAAGTCAATACTCATGATAACTTCACACCGGATTTAGCAGCCTTGTCTCAACCCCCCATTGTCCATCTGAACCTCTTACTATCAACTCCATGTTCATTCTTGCTCCATGTTACATCTCTCATCTCTTGTTCTCCCAAAATTTCACTTTGATGTCAGATGCTGATAACACTGGCATTGTCAACTACTTATTAGCTGTGTGAGCCTCTGGCCAAATCTCACTAATTCCATTGCTGTGACACACAGATTTAGTGAGATTTGGTTGGAGTTGTTTCATTGTAAAAGACTGCAATTGTCCAGAGACAACTTGCTAGGGACAGACCCCTCTTAAACCAACTAGCTAGTACCAAGATATCATAACAAGATTATGAAAGTTATTCATGTCAATGAAAATTTTGTTGGTGGCGGTTTGTTGAACAAATTTCAAACTGATTTATACGAATTCCCTACATGGGTATTCTTGTTTGAATTTAAAGGTGCATTCAGTTATAAAGGTTCGCATTGGATTTAGAGTTTAGAGTGCTTGCTTTGTTTCAGATTTTGATGCTTTTTATGTGATAATGATAATGATAATATTTTAGCGTATCCATAAAACATACGATGATACAAGATTTTGGTACCTAGTATCCATCGAAGATGATTGAAATACTGAAAATAACTCAGAATTTGATCAGATTCCCTCTAGATAGCTCTAGTATTAAATCAGAATGTTGCCTTGTTAGCAGTAGTGCTACTCGCTAAAACAGACACTCTAACTGCTTTAGTAACTCTGTGACTACTATTCACATCACTTCACCTTGTGTGGAACCTTGCTAGATATTGTGATATTGCCTTTTTTGGGATGTCATCACACCCTTGGCACACTATAGATTTAGTGCCGTTGTCTAATAGTTGTCTAGCTCTCGATCACTGCTTCTCTAGCTTGGCTATTGCTAAAATATGACCCTTGGAACTGCATGTTTATTCCTTGAAGTGTCGGTATTCATTAAACGAAGGGACACCAAATCTTCATCTGCCGGGCTTCTCTTGCTCTGAGGTAGCACTGTTTTTATTGCATCTCCAAAAGTAATTACTTATAAATGTTTTAACATCCCCACCCTTGGAAGTTTGCTTCATTATATAAGTCCTATGATTTATCTCACCAAAGTTGAGGTGCAGCCAAATCGAGGGTGCTGTTTTCTTTGGAATAATGGAGCTTGCAACTGTTGGATGAAGCGGGAGGGAATTGTGCCTTTGTATACACTTGTCCGGTTATTATTCATTTGTCATTAAATTAATTCTATTTATTGTTGGAGAAAGTTCCTGCCCTTACTGTGTGGTTATACATTTCATGTTTTGCCTCGTTGTTTCGTTCTGTTGGAGAATACCACCATTGGTTGTTGTTCAGCCCCAGTTTATTTGTCTGTTGATGCAGCACTACCAAGCCCTACAAATAGTACTTATCTAGTAGTCATCTGACATTGCCGTGCTGATTTGGTGTGGAGCTAGTGGGCGCTAGGGTAGATCATCACACAGTTTGCAGTGAGTGACACAACCAATGAACTCATGACTACAGGCTACAATAGTGGTGTGATTGGTAACATTCAGTTGCGACAAATTATACTACTACGCTAAAGCAAACACTCTTACCGCTTAAATAACTATCTCTGTCTGCCGTTTACATCACTCCACCTCAAGCGGGACCTCATTATCGGAGTAACCATCCTTGATGGGATCATCAAGTGGTTGGTATGTTTTGGTTTCCATTACAACCCCTCAACTACTCTATCTTTGAAAATAGGTCTCCTTTGGTTAAGACATCTGCAGTGAATCCCTTTATTTTAAAATTTTCAATCTACTTAGTTGTTTGTTACAGCCCTAATTATCATTACAGCCCATGTATAGTGTCAATTATTGAAAGCTTCAATGTTGATTGTGTTCAGTTATAATATATAATTAATTGCTTGCAACAATCATGTAGCAGCCTCTGTATCTTCGTCAACTACTACAAGAGTCATACAGTTCACTAGAACGGCACAGATGGCCTGAAGGACTGCTGTTAGGACATACTGTGCATGAACCAAACGACACTACTACCTAATGACCAACCCTTGTTAGCGATCAACCTTGAAGATCTTGGTGAGGCTCTAGCTGGTTCTAGACAGGCATATATATCTGAGTGATGCTTCAACCACATTACACCAACCAGCCAAGCAATTTATCCAACACCTTGATGTTCTTGTAGACACAGAAGGCAGCATCCAGTATCACAGAAGAAGAAACACTCTGGGAAATTTGATCCAACGTAATCCGAATTCCCAGAAGGGAGCATTACTCAATCTTCATGGCCCCAGCTGTTGCTCTACTTGTATTTGTGGTAAAGAAAAGTACTTGTTGGTGGCTTCACTTGTTTGTAGTGTAGTTGATGATTTTTTCTAGGAGTTATGTGATACATCTGTAAGAACCTTACTTTACTTTGCAGCTTACACCTATTATTTTGCACTGACCTTCACTCAAGACGGAACAAAGAAAATGCTCACCTCACACAATACTCGACAATCCTAAAATCACACGTGTGAAATACCAAAACACTCTATTTCTTTGTTTTACTACTCTCAAATGAAAAATGATCATCCTTATGAAAATCTCTCATCATTGACAGAAAGATACGTCTATATCCAGATGATATCAGATGATCTTCGACCATTGTACGGGCTACATCAATCTATTCACATTTTTCATCGAAAAGTAGGACGTAGGTTCAGATATGATTATATTGTTGAAAAATAAGAACAATCAAACTTACCTCATTGTAAAATGTACAAGGTGTATATGTTCCAGTGATGCCACATCCATCCCGAAAGAAGTGTATACAAGTTCCCGGAGGGAATAGAACCGGTTCCAACTTCTGAAAATCACTCTTCTTCTTCTCATCAGAATTGCCTTCATCATTATCTCCACTTGCCACCATTCTATCCATCCCTTGACGAACATACCCCATAACCTTTCGAACCGCATCATCATCCACCGCAAAACGAGACTGCAACTCTCTCAAAGCCTGTTCCACATCCCTCTCTGCTTCTTTACGGTAGTCAAAGGTAATTAAATCTAAAATGAGATTGACAATGGTTGCTCCGCTCGTGCGTGGGATCATATCCGCATCGGCAATGACTGTGGTGACATAATCTTGTGTTGTGGTTGATAATGGTTTGGATAGGAGGGATGGACATCCGAATCCTATGACATGAGCTGATACTTTTATGTCTTTGTTGTTCTCTTTGTCACTGTTGTTGAATCCCTTACTATTCCACTCCATCGCGGCAATAGTCGCAGCACCAGCCCCAAGCGAATGACCAATAAAATTAATTTCAATCTTTTGTTTGTTCGATAGTCCAACCAATGTCGAAAGTAGTTTTTCATGTCGTTTCACAAGATACTGTCCCGATTTGACCATGCCACTATGAGCTTTCCCTCTCAAAACCTTGTTATTAATGGTATACTCATAATCTGTAGGTTCCAACAGCGCATCTGTGATTAAATCCGACATACTTTTCGTTCCCCTTACAACCAGTAGAACATGGAGTGTATCATCATACCTAGAAGTGTTCTTTTGCACAGCCAAAAAATGCGAAGGTTCACCCGGTCGACTCTCCACATTACAGAATAAAAGTTCCCATTGCGGTTTGTCTCTTTTCAATCGTTGTGCAATACTAGAATTCTTTGTCTCTTCTTCATTATAATTGCATAAACGTTCCAAACCCTCACGTACCTCCTCCACCCCATCGGCATAACTCAACTCACTCAACATTAATGCCTCATTCAATTCCTCCACCTTGTCCACTTCGACATTAGAGTAAAATCGATGGACTCGTCGTTTCCAACTGGGAGTCTTTATCGAATCCACATGCTCTAGATAATAGTGCAACGTGGCCATGTTCATGTCAAACAGACTTGATATCGATAGTCCATAACCACTTAGCGTTTGAGCAAACGAAGATTCAAATGCTTTTTGAAGTAAATCTTTATTTTGTTTCATGTAGAGTATTTCATCCAATATTCCCGATGTAGATACGGGATTGACTATATTGTGTGCTTGGCGTATTAATTCGTTCATGTCTGAGGAGCTTTGCTTGTTGGAGGTAAAGAAGAAGGAGATAAAGTCTGACATGGATGAGTCTTGAGAGTTTGTGTCTTGTGAGTTGGTGTCTTTGTCTTGAGGTTTGAGGGAGGATTGGAATTTGTTCATGTATTTCTGGAAAGAGTCCTTGACATTGAATGTGACGTCTGGGGGTATTGTTGGATCAGTGTCTGTGATTTCTTTGTTTGTTTGAGTTTCGAATGCACCTATTGCTTTTAGGAACTGTTCTGGGCCGTTGAATATTTTTGTTTCTGTTGAATTGTTGTCAGATTCTGAATCATTCGTGTTTGTGACCTGTGTGTCTCCTGATTTTGGTAGATTTTCCAATGCCCACTGTTGAGCCATGTCAAAGAACGAATCGCTTTTATTGTCGTTCGAACTGGGTGGTTTGGAATTGGACTCGCAACGGGCTGCCGAGCTGCTGTAAAATCTAATGGGATCACGGCGCTTGCTCACATGATGTGCATGCAATGATTTATAATAACCCATTATTGAAATGCCCGACGCTATAGCTCCACACGCCAATAACGATGGAAATGGACGGTTTGATTGTTTCACTGATGTCATTCGAGATTCACGGTTCAAAGCAACACCATCGTCATGAACGAGGCCACAACAACTATGACGAGAGATGGTGCAGCGTTTCCGTCTTTCCCATCTTGTTGCTGAACGAATTAGATTGGAGCCCATCATTGGTAGATTTCTTTGGTGAACTCTAGTGTGGGCCAGTTCTTCCCTTCTATTGGCTGTACTTCGCCCTTCACATTCACGCTCTCCGAGCTCTTATAGATACTTCTTGATGAGCGACGACAAACGACAAGCGATGAGGGACGAGGACGAGGACGAGGCTAATAACTAATAACATGGCGACCGAATGATCGTGGGCTATCGTGGGCGTTTTTCTCTCTGCTTGTGGGCTGCCCTGTAAGTTGGGACTTGCCCAAATCAAAGTACCATACCTACCTCTCTAGATATCTGCTGTAATGTCCATCATCGTGTGGATAGCCTCTCCACCAAGCTAGGATTTAAATGATCCAATCTATTCTGATCCACTGCAGATCCGTGCCAATGTTTTACCCACTGTTGATTGTCACAAGTGCAATGTTTTGTTTCATATCATTTAAAGTGATTCTAATTCTACCTTATGCATTCAGTTATTGACTGAACCCATCCAACTATGAGTGGTGCATCTTAAGCCATTAATTTAACTGACACTCCGCCATGCATGTGGATAATTCTAATTCATCAGCCATTATCACATGTAATAGTAGTATCTTTGATGTTATTCTTTCTCCCATCAAGTGATTACAATTATTTGCAAGACAGTTATTTTCAGGGCATTGAGTCTTTTGACTATCTCATTTGGATTCATACACCTATGCTATCAGCGCAACTTTATCCCTTTCTATGGGAAGACACAACTGAATGATTATTGGTGACAATCGTATTTTGTTCTGATGACATGTGGATCATACTTCAGATGATTGTCACCGCTCCAGCAACAGTTGCTTTCGTCGCCTGATCTCACAGTTGCCAATTCCATCTTGTTCCTTTAGGCAAAAGCAATGACACCTCCAAGCACAGTTAATAGTTAATTGACTTGAGATATCTACTCGTCACTTGTTTTGGAGTAGCAAGTATGTGGAATTCATGAAGATATGCCCTTCCAAGTGAAGCCAGCTGGAGTTTCTGATCCTAGAACTCGCTATTCAATATTCTTCAGTGCCCATTGAATTTTAAGACTTATTTTGTCCTTACCACTTGCCATAACTCCCATTTTAAATGAATCCTGCCTACAAGTTCTTGGATTTTGGCAAAAGTTTTAGTTTCCCCCTTGGCCTGAGGTCTTGAGGAAGCTTTCACCTTGATGAAAGAGATATTGTCCACCTCACCTTTTCACAGTCAAGTTGTTTTCGTACACATGTGCTTTAGGTCTCAACTACCCTAATAGTTCATCAATCATAATTCCTTCACAGGAGTCAAATAACTTGGCACCAACTCCTATTCTTACGAATATCAAAAGTTTATATACAGGTACAGTAATTCAATCAGCAGATTACGCACCGTTAACAAATAATGTCCTTATTCCTGTATTTATTGCATGAAAATCAATAAAGAAGTCACTCATTTTATTATGATCAAAAAACCTTTTCTTGGTTACTGTGACACGGCCATTTCTCACAGATCATTTCATATCCGTTCCCTCATCAAAGACACAAAATCTACCCAGATTATATTGAATTCTAAATGGAGCTGTTCAATTAACAATTTTTTAATTTGTATCTAGTACAAATCTACATGTAACAAATACTTATATCTATCTAGATCTAGTGGATGGATCAAATAATAATTGAAACTCCAGATGGATTCACCATTTCAGATTTATACGATGAGTGATATTTTTGGAATTCATTAGGAATACTATTTGATACAATTATTACATTGTATTCTATAGTCATACTTATTGGGTGTTTCAGATTCCTGTTCATGTTCTCAGTCTTTCTCATGACCTTCTTTTCCAGTCTAATCCTAGTACTTTCAGTCTCAGCATTGGACTGTAAAGTGTTAGTAGTACATAGTAGAGTAAACACTACTAGCTCATTCTTTCTAGTGGGTATGAAAGCGTCATTGGATTATGTGCAACATTTGACTATGTTCAAGACAACATATTACCTTGCTTCAGTTTCTGAGGGAGATCTGACATCCTCATTGATCACATCAAGATTTCACAGGACTTGAACTCTAATTGAGCTTTAACCTACAAAAGCAGTGCGTGGTTTTGTGAATAACCAAACAAACCACTTCTTGCACTATCACAAGATACAGCTCTTGATGATACTATATCTAAGACGTCTAGTGCCTGACTTAACAGCAACATATATGAAATACAAGTTTACATTTTTATCTAATGGACAAAGAGTGTTACACTGCTCTGTTGATGACATTGGTTGTGGTAATCTCTCATCATTATGGTAGCAGCCTCGGCTCTCTTCTCTGCATGTTCGCCCGACACCATCCCTTCGACCTTTGGATATATATGTAACGTTTCCATAGCCTCCCGGGAATCGTGATGCGAGAGATGTGCTGTCAGATGCTGCGAAGCAACTTCACAGTTGATCAGAGGCTCCTTGCCATCTCCTCCGCTGACATACGGAAATCCACTGAGCACATTATTCTTCCATGTCGTTACTCCCATAGCTTCTTCAGACATGTGTTCATGAAGATACAAGAAGACCTGCATATCACTAATGAGCTTGACTTGAAGATCTGGTCTAATAACATTCATCATATGGCCTACGATTCGATTCCAGGACTTCTTATCAGCATGAAGCAAGGAAGGAACATGATTGTTCCATGTTTTGAATCCTGGACCTTTCTCTAGCTCAAGTCCAAGTTCAGCTGTCAAAGCAAGTGGGAAGTTGTCATAGTCAGACATCCACCCACCATTCTCTTGATTGGCCATGGCAAGCCACCTCCAGAAGCATCTACGATCGTACTCATTTATTTTCGCGTCGATCAACAGGTTTTGAAATAGATCGAAGTAAGCATGCGATCTTGCATCAGCTTCAGTGAGAACTCTAGTTTCCCATCCGTGTTTCTGCCATGCGTCAGTCCACGCCTTGACCAAATTATCGTGGCCTTGCTCTGTCATTCCACAGCATCCTCCCTTGACCGGCTCAAAGAAGGTGTGCATAACGGGTCGTCGTGCTACATTGTCATTCGTATGGTTCTCTTCACTACTATCAATCGCTTCAATTTTGACAACATTGTCTCCACGAAGTTGAGGCATCAGTGATCTACGGACCCCATCACGAACACTGGTATAGTTCAAAAGGAAGAGGGATATTGAACACAGCAACAGTGAAAAGAATAGATTCTGTGAAGGAGACGAGGCCTTTAGCATGTCTTTCATGATGTTACGATGAAACGATGGGTGAATTGATCTGTTTTGTAAGAAATGTGGAGGAGGGGATCAACGATCAACGAATCAACCACAACATCATTGTTTTACTGAGGGTCATCTCTCTCTAGCGAGAGGGTCATTTGCCTAATCCATTTCTAATCGGAGTTCATACTACTGTGAGTATATCATTTGACTAAAAACGTCCCGAGAGTCGCGCTGTGATTTTAACTTGTAATAGTAAAATTCTTGCGTAGTCGCTCAGGAAAAGGTATCGTATTTTGTCGGCCACACGAAAATATGAATATTTCTTCATTTTAAATGAGTAGTATGATGCGACACAGCCTGTAACAATCTTCGGGGTCATTTCGAGAGTTCAATGACAATGACCCGATTAGGGTCATCCTGTAACTGTTAAGTCTTTTTCATCCAATTTGAGGTCATACTATGACCTATGACCTCCTCTGCGTTCCTGTTTTATATTAGTGGCCCAAGCTAGTGGCTCCCAAAAAAAGGCAGAGCGACGTTCGCGATGCCATTTTATGACATCATAAGTAAATAAAAATTAGTAAAG
>JALLAY010000312.1:0-17053 GCA_036939635.1 Cyclotella baltica | reverse complement strand
CTTGCCTCTGTAGTGGTTATCTTCTGTGTAGACTAGATATTGGGCAGCAGTAACTCCTCTTTTCCAACCTTATTTGTTACGACTAGTTACACATAGTCACTTGATATTACCATAGTGGGGGCAGTTGCGAACTTCGGGGCAACTGCATAAGTTGCCAAAAAGTGAGAAAAAAACGCTGTAGTTGGCTCTGATAAGCAGAGTTCTACTAACATTCGAGCCATGCGAATAGGAAAAGTGGCTTGGGCACCCAGCAGGAGACCCTCTTGGCTAAAAAAATGCCATGAAAAAATTGCATCATCACTAGGAACATATATTTAAGGCGCTGGGAATCGCAATTTCGGGGGCACTTCCTTCCATTTCCTGGTCCATTTCGTCCCCATTTCCTATGTAGGGACTAGTAGAATCTGCTAGTAGTATGACATCATTAACATAAGTAATGATGATATCATATGACACTGTGACAGATACATATGTGAGGTTATAGATGACTAGAACAGTCATTTATGACCTCACATCGCAGATTTGGGCCTGAATATATTTCCCTAATCATCATGGGGGAAGTCCTTCATCAAGCATTTTGAAAGAGTGGTTGATGATACTATGTAGTGTAATGTGTGCACATGTGTGCACATGGTCTACACCGATACCCACTAGTATCTAGTACATTGCCATTCAAATTGAACCAACAGCAACCCACATAAACCATCGCGTTGCTGATATATACCTTTATTCCCCATCCTCAACTCCAATACTGCAGTTGGAACCGACCAGCATCTATCACCAGGTGAGTCATCATCCATAAAACAACAATATGTTTCAATATTGTTTGGTACTTTTTTGGCCGATTTACACCGTTTTGTTAATCCTCTCTTTTTGCTTTTGACGCACGTTTTTTTCTTGGGTCGCCTCAACTTTTAGATTTTTTGCCCCCAAGGGGCTTCAATGACAGCCAGACAGTGCCTCTGTGTCATTGTGTTTTCGGAATATGCCTTGCCTGTGCGTCAATAACACTCAATGGACCAATCAACGTAACATATTTTTTAGCATTGGGTACAGTGTATTGTGCATTCAACATTTTCAGAGTCATCCACAGTACTGATATCAGGTTTCTTATCCTCCAATGTCTCATTGTTGGTACCCATGATGAGTAACAGTACAATGTTAAATACACAAATATGTAGCAGACAATGAACCCCAACTCAATGAATAACTACTCATAGGAGTTAGTAGAATACTTGACTAAATTACTAAATTATTGTTGAACTGTGAGACAATTTTCAGGTCTCACAATTCACTTGGCTACGGCTCTAACCACTGATTTGTTTGTCAATCTTTTGCCTCATTTCTCATTGGTTGCCTATCTTTCATTATTGGCCAGTGTTCAAAAGAATTTGGTATCTATCCTTGACACCACACTAGCCCAAGTTACATTATTCTTACAAATCATATTTCCAACAGTTTTGGTATGGGCACCACAATTGACACCATTTTGTCAAGGTTGGGGCGGTCACTGTTTTGATATCTGTCAGCATGCTCTTTGTGGCCGCTACGACCACCATTGCCTCTACCACAACCACAACCACGGAGAAGCCCAGCTTGAAAGACCCTGAGATCTCTCATCCCTCACAAGGACAGAACTTGGGCAATCTTTGCAGATATGCAGCTGACTGTCTTAGACAGGTGAGCATATCAAAAAATTGTAGTCATTGCTATGACCTTTTCATCTTGATGATGTTCTATCATTTCTTCGGTGGGAATGTCAAGGACATCTCACATTATGCACCAGCACACGTTATATTTCCCCTCCAGATTGATCTGAACCTCCATAATGTGATTTATCTTCCTGACTGGATACCATGATTCCGGGGGCTGACTCACTTGTCATATGCTCATTAGCAGTTCCATGAGCAGTTCCAGCTTGCTAGGGTGATCCACTGGCAGGTGCTGTGGGTTTAATGTTCATGCCTTCTACTAGGATGTTAGTTGGACATGTTAAATGGACATGCCACATGAACGTCATATTTCCCTCCAGATTGATCTGAACCCTCATATGAGGTGCCTTCATGACTGGATATCATGGTTCTGGGTGATGAGTCACTCGTTGTATGCTGTCACGAGCGGTCCCATGACCAGTTCCAGGCTTGGGCGATCCACTGGCCGGTGCTGTGAGTTTTATGATCTCATAGTGAGCCTATTGATCCATTGTTTATATCAAGTGATATTTTTATCTCGCACAAAAGTCCATATGACGTGACGGAGACGTGACATTCGTGGCATTGTCAAAGTTTCACATCCTATTCCTATCTCAGCTTATCCATTCCAAAAAACTACCCCTCACCATGGTCCAAATGCAACTGCTGCTGCTCTCTGGATGACTTATATAAATGCAATGGGAATCCAAATTTATCCATCACTAAGTGCATGTGAAACCCCCATTGAATGTTTTCACATAATTTTAGAGAGAATGATGCAACTTCAGTGCTACAACCAGTAAACTTAAAAATTCAGGTGACCTTAAGAGAAAAACCCTTGCTTTCGCCGTGAAAATTTCAAGTAAAAACCTTTTGTCTCCTGATAATTTTTCCTTTTGCTTTCCTTCACATGGCTGAGGCTTACCTATGACGGAAGCAAGGATAAACGGACTAAAGTTGAAACCGGAAATTTTAAGTTGACTGGACAAATTAACCAATTATTTCTGCCATACATATAATCAAATCCGAGTACTCAATCATATTAGGCATCAAATTTGATGCATTTGGCTTCTAAGCATCAAGACCCTTGTGGAAAAAGAGTACCACATTCAATCATTTCTGTTACAGTGAAACCAACCACTCCCTTCATAACCGCCATTAACCTTATCACATATAACACGGACAATTATATAATGGTTGAAAATAAATATATGGGATGTGACAAAGTAAAGACTTACAGGTATAAGGACACCATATGGACCATAGTCATAATCATACTTTCCAGACTCAAATACAATGTTTCTGCGCCTCATCTCAAAGAAATCTACACCAACTGGAGACCCAGAATCAATAGATGGGGAACTTATGAGCAGCGTTCGATTGTCTTGTTCTCCCATACCAGAGAAGGCATTGTTCCAAAATGCTTCATAACAAGATAATTAGCTGGTGTTAATCATGCAAAAAACATATAATTTGAACAACTGGTAACTCACCATGATACTCTTCTTCTTTAAAGCTCTCACTTGTCATCCCTGGAGGAATAATTTGACCATACCATCTCTGTCCTGTGAATCTAAGAACAAAAGTATAATTCTTCAACAATTCATGGTAGACTTCAGTTTCGTTGTTGACTTCGAAAAAGTCATCGTCATCAAAATATTTTGTGTGGTAGTGTTTGTGAGGATTGACATTCCCATTAGTGATATTGCTGGGGTATGAAATGCCAAAGTACTCGTCAGTATCATCTGGGAAACCAAGGCGTAATAAGTTGTAAGGTATGCCGGCAAAACCACGACTGTAATACATAGGTCTTCCATACACCTCAACAAAATCTTCGCCTTCAGCGTCATCAAAATCTCGAAGGAGATTCAGTGTGGTATTTTCATCCTTCTTGGACCGAATGATATCACATGGTTGCTCAAACTGGCAGAACATGCCATAAAAATCATCAAAGCAATCACATGTTTTTTCACGCCCATTAGTTACACAAATGCCATTATAATTGCAGTCTGAATCTTGATGGCATTCATAACATTTCATTTCAATACTGCATAGGCAAGGCAACGGGTGGGATGGAATAATTGTGATGAACAACGTCAGTGTGACCGAATATTGTGAAGCAAATAAGATTCAAATACTCACCTGTAGTCAGGTGTAACGAGACTGGTCCAAACATTCCATTCAGTCTCGGCTGCCAGCTCTATGAGGTCGAAGCTCTCTGTCCTCTGAGAACGGAGTAACCAGTTGCATTCATTTCCGACACCCTCGGTATGATTCTTACTCCTGATGTTTGGGTGCCCTTCGACAATGTTTCAATTAATGTCAGCTGGTAACGTTATGTGATGCATAACACAGCACTAATTTGAACTCACTAAAGACCCATGCTTCGATTGCTTCACAATACACTGAAATCATGATAAAAAGGTAAGACTTCTACTTGTTCTGCAAAACATGAAGAATGCAATGACTGACCTATTTCAGCAGGTACCACATCTCGGAAAGGTGCCCCATCTTCTTTATTTCGTTCTACATATCTGGGCCTACCACCATATCTTTCTTCTTCCTCATAAATCCCATTAAAATGACTATATATCAACACCCGATCATTTTTATCACCAATCACATGTGCTGTTTCCCATGCGGCGTCGCCAAAGTCAACTAACACAACGTTACAACGAAAGACACCATCCATCTGCAAGGAAGTTACTGACGTCAAAACGGCAATCCCAGCAAGCATATTGGCAAAATAAAAAAAGCGGATCAGCCGTTTGAACCATTTACGCCTTTTACGAATACGTTCACTTGATGAACATTCAATAACATAGGTGCTATTAGTGGCAACTCCAAGGACATGGCCAAAGAAACCCCGTTTTGATATCCCAAAAATTACATCATCAAGTGATTCTACAAATTCCAACGCTAGAACATCTAAGGCACAGAAAATTATCAATTAAGAATAAAGATATTAGCCACAACAATTGTTTATCCTCCAGATCAACTCACCAAAGAAAATCTCCAAAACAGTATCTTCCTGAACAACAGTCAAGAACAGGCAAAAAATGAATAAGTACCCAATGATCATCCTAAGAATAGAGACTGGTAAAATTCTCCGCCATCCAATTCGGTTAATACTAGATAACTCTTGCTCTGCGCCCTTGCCAATAATTTCCAAACCATTAGGGATTTCTTCCTCCATCAAAATACCAATAATCACACCCAAATACTGCGCCGCCCGAACCGATGACCTTACACCAGGTGGTACACCAAGAGGGTTCCCGGGGCCACCATTGTCCCATTCATTCTTAAACGCAAGGATTAGACACGCAGCCGCAAGTCCAGGAGCAACCAGGCCCACGAAGAACGGAATCGACAAGATAGGTTGGGTCATCAAGAGAGTGTAAGTGTCCTCCGGCAATTCAAAGTTATCCTGGATTAAATCCATCTGACTCTCGGTAATTAATGTTGTTCTTCTTGGTCGCATTACGCGCCTCGCTTCGCCATCCCCATTTCCCTCGATTAGGTTGACGCGATCATCATCTGATCCCTGTTGCCTTTCCAACGTACGAAGGCGCACTTGCATTTGACGCACTTGTTCCGCAAGTGCGTCGATCGAATCATGGCGTCTATTGTTTTCTGTGTTTAATGCTGCCATAGCAGTAAAGGGTGAGGGCGGGCGTTCGGTGTCGTCTGATGTCATGCTATCGGAACTCGGAACCAACGATGCCGTTGTTGCGTTGATTGGTTGCGGAAACGGAAAGCAGTAAGCAATCAAGCAGTGGGGGGAGAGTGTTGGAACAGGCTATCTGACCAATCGTGAAGTCAAGCACTTAAATCAACTTAAATACGTCTACTCAATTATTAATTAAATTAAGTACGTATTTTTAATACACACCAGCTGAATGACGTCTCCATACCATAAGTAGCACGATAGACCATACGAATCACGCGACGATCACCCCATTTCAACAGGCTCAGTTCACCTCTCTCCACCTTCCGGGTCCTGGGCGGGAGCGAGTCCGTATGTACAAAGTTGTACCTACAAAGAATGAAAGTTTCAGTGCAACCGGAAGCGATCTTTGATTTGGCGGTTACAAAAGTTCAGACGAGTTGCGCGATAGAAGTGTTGAATGGCTGATGCCAACATCACTGGTGTACCATGCGCTCGATTGCATAACTTTGAACTTTGAGGTTCAGGGAAACAAACTGGTATGAATCATGGATGAAAATGTTAAGGTTAAAGGCGGCGTGGAGGAAGTTGGTTTGGATGAAGTCACTGCTCTATTAGTACCTCCTCTTGATCCACTCGATCCTGACGATGCTAGCTTCAACACATCAGCTTCTGGGAAACATCAAGATATTCTTGATGAAAACATTGAAGGAGGCGTGAAGGATTTTGGATTCGATGACGACACATCTCTCGTGCCTTCTCTTAATGCGCTCGACGATGCTAGCTTTACTAATATGATGCCGAATTACGCTATAGATGACAGCGATACAGTTTCAGTTGTGAGTTGAAATTTCGTTTTGTGTAGTTCACAATCCATGCAATTCATCTCAAGTGTTTTCAGCCCGGTACCTTCACAGATAATATCAAAAGCGCTTATGCTGGAGATGCAAGCATTGCCGAAGGAGACATTTCCGAGGAAGTCAGTGTGAGTCATCATTGATTTTTTGTGGATTAGCAGCACTTTCATTTGAATGTAAGATCCGCCACTTCTTTCACACAGAACAACACAAAGAAAAGATCCGCCAGTTGTATTTATCACAGAACTATATCTGATGCTAGCTCCTCCAGGGAGAACCAGCAGCAGGATGAACTAAGTACACTTGATGGCGACCGATCCTTTATGTTTGCTGGGGCACACCCTGCAGATGAAGAGATCAGTGGCCTCATTGAAAAACTTCAAGCAGCGAGGAGCAATGGAAGAATCCCCTCTACTAAAGCAGACAGTCTTGAGAGCATTATCCAGTCTGGCTCATCCTGGATGGATATCACTTCTAAACTTCTTGACAATTTTATTCCAAAGAAGAGGACAAAGAGAGGTTTTGATGGGAAAGATAATCCAAAAAATGGTTATAAGTGCAAGATTTGCACTGAACCTCTCAAAGGTAAACCATTATAAAACATCAGTATTGTCTTGCGTTTCATGACCTAAACAACACAACCTCTGTTTGCAATCTAGGTCATGTCTGCCCTTTCTGTGAAGTGTGCTCTACTCCTGAGAACAAGCACACCAAGGAGAATCATGTTTGCTTCAACTGTACTACTTGCTTTGACAAAGGGAAGAAAGTGAAGAAGTTGTGGCAGATGAGAATTGGACAGTGCAAGTGTGTGAAAGAGTCTGAACAGGATTAGTGCTTTGCAGCTTGATTTATGATTGGAAGAGTGGTGGATGGGTATTTTAGTTGTTGTTGTAATTTCTTTTGATTCCTGTAGTTTAATAATGTAGTCAGTGTAGTTCTTTGAGATTTTTGTATGTATCAATGGCAGTAGATATGTAATTGATCAAGAGTGTTGCTATGTTTCACATCAATTAGTATTGTGCCTGTTCTTATTGTCCTCGCTATGTTGTACAGCAAGGGTGGCGTCTGGTATTGTGTTTGACGGTGTGATGTGTTGGAGAAGGCCACCACTAGCTGACAAAATTATGTGTAGTATTGAGATGGAGACTAGGAACAGATGCTTTCCAGTTGAATTTCTTGAAAGTGTTTGAGGGGACTATATTCCCACTACATTGCCAAACTTTGTCTTGACTTCACAGATAGATTATACAACTGACTTTTCCTAGCATTGCAGCAGTACACCTTCTCTAATGTACTGTCTCCACCTGAAACCTACACGAATAGGCTTTAGTAGCTTGAAAGATTGAACTCCAAACAGCCAATTACAGGTCAAATAATACTTAGTAAATGTGTAAGAAACAAACTAATCATAGCGAGGTGATGTGCCACACTGGTTGATACTTATGTAGGTCAATACAATCTCTTGTCATTGTACAGGCACATGAATGACTGATTAGTGTCTGGTAATGTTGGAGTATCACTGGCTCTTATATGTTTAGGCCAGTTGTCTTCCAACAAAATTGAGACACACCGCAGTTGCAAACACCTTCAGTCTCGGACAGTCTTAAAATAAATCATCACAGGCATATCCTGAAAAGGTTTTAAGTAGCTTCAAATGGTAAAGTACAAAAGACAAATGATAGGTCAAATTAATAAATCATAAACATGCAAGAAAGAAACAAGTATTAGTGAGGTAAGGAACCACTTAATGTCGCCATTGGACTTCAGCACATAGGCAATCACTTGGTGTCTAGTTTTATTGGATGACCACTGACCTATGTGACGAAGATTGGTCCTCCAGGCCCACCACATAATGTTGGCTGTCTAAAGGTCTGTTGTTGGGCAAATACACAATCTCCGACTGCAGCTGAGTGGTACAACCAATCAACAAAACTATTACACGAGTGGGAATGTATCATTCAGAATTGCAACCATATGGTTACTTTCATTGATTCTTCTGCCAGTCTCACCACATTATTGGCTATTAGTACAGGTGGTGCACAAAAATAATGGTCCCATGAATCGAACCCTGGTAGCACCACTCGTCAACTGTGGTTGAGTGGTAGAACAAATCAACTGGCTGATCGCACAAGATTAATACAATGTTTCTCTATTGGACTATGTGTACAGTAGTGTCTTCAGTCGTCATCCAACAATAACAATTTAACCAATGTGTACAATTAAGAAATGGAACAACACCGTGATTTGTGTAAAATGTAGTACAAATTGCACAACATGTGCACAATTCCATTGGATAGCTTTCTAATTGTGCATCGGGGGCAAGGGATGGGTATGCCCTATCTGACAAAGTCAAAATAGCATCTATATCAGATTGATTTGATGTTTTTACTTATGACACATGTTTAGAGGCATTGGATGTTCCACACAGATGAAGATTATGTGATTCTATTTTTTGTGTTTTATGATTTTCAATATGAGAAGATGAGAGATTTGCCCTTGAGATGGATCAATGACAATGATGTCGATTATCTTGTTGGATGATAGTAGATCATGTGTTTTTATGCTAATAAAAACTGTTGGAAATTGGGTCTATTGATGTGTGGATGAATAAGATGAAAGCATTACATAAGATTGTCTGGAGCACTCAAACATCTGAATCTAGTCTTTTGCAGGAAGTTATCTAGAAATGGTCAAACACAGCAATTGCCAGAGTATGCATGTAAACGTTAGATTTGATCAACAACACCTTCATCTCAACTCTTTGATCTTGACTTTGAAGATCCAAGTCACCAGGGATCAACATAAGATGGCCGAGGAAGCCTCTTTAGTGTTAAGCTCGAGTCATGAGCATCACATTTACGGTTGGTTTTGAAAAGGCATAATGTTAAGTAAGCTTCATATTTGAAGGCACTAGACACTGCTCACAAAATTACTGCAATTTTTCATCTCCCTTTTCCATCATCACAACAATTACATAAAAGAAAGTAGAGTATCTCCAGAAAGGACTCATAATGAACGGTGATACTTACTTTATTGACATGGTGAAGTTAAGATACCAGTCTCTATATAAATTGACAGATGCATTGGAATTTAAAATGAAAAATCCTATGGAAAAACAAGAATTTATCCAGATGAATGATGATAACGATTTCATGGAAGAAGGAGTGACTAAATCAGTATAGACCAATCTTCCATGCATGACCAACATGTGCACATAGATTTCATTTACAATACCATATTATATTTCTCAAAAGAACACATCACACACGCACCAACTCAAAAGTCATGATATTTACTTTTTCCTTTACCCATCAGTCTTATTGTTTGATTCATTTCCACCTAAAAATTCCATAACTTGGATTGAAAACACATTCTTTCATCATAATTGGGCCTCAACTTTCAACACCTGCTGCATTTTTAGTCTATTGTTTAAACTCCATTCAACAGCTCCATTGTACGATGAAAAGAGTCTGAAAGCATCCCACCTTGAATTCCATTATATGCCAAATTTCCAAAGAAGTAAACAACACCAATGCCTATACAAGGAATTCAAACAAGAGTTTCAGCCTGTATCTGTTACATAAACCTCGATGGTTAAAGAACAACTCACCCCAAACAGTACTCAACGTAACCTGCTTCGGACTCATATTAGCATTAGCATAATCCTTCTTATAAGCACCATTCGCCTCACACGTCTTTTGATAAGCCCAATCCTGTGGATTTTCCAAAAAGGCATCCATATTCCCCTGTGCTTCCTTCCTATCACATCCGCTTTGTGCCATGTACTTTAATACAGCTTGATCATAGGTGTCTGCGTTAAAGATTCTTTGGAGGAAGGGCTTTGGTCCGGCTCGGTAGAGGGAACCGATGGGACCGTAGGAGGAGCCGGCGGCTTCGGTGGGGGAGGTAGTGATCCATCGGTTGGTGGATTTGTCGAAGCGGGGTGCCATGGAGAGGGTGGTGGGGAGTTTGGTGGTGGGGGATGGGGTGAAGGCGGTTGAGGTGGTGATTAGGGCTAGGATGGCCGCTGTTAGGAGCATTGTTTGTTGAGGGAGGTTCATTGTTCTAAATGTTTTGTGTAGGTATATTGCTGCGAGGTTGAGTTGGTTGGTTTGAACCTCTCTAAAAAGTGTGACGATGACGGTTCGGTTGAAGCGGAAATCTTTACCTACAATATGTGCTTATGATTTTTTGGATATGCTAGGATATCATGAAAAAACATATAATATCTTAAACTTGATATTATGCATTAATGGTATTCGATCACATTGAGCCACATCATACTAGCCACCACCACCCGCCACCGACGTCGATCGTTCGATGCTTGGATGCGAGATGCGATGGATGGTCATTTCATGGCCGATGGCCGTATATAAGAGGCGGGATCATCACTAAACATTAAACATCAACCTCAAACAGCAGCACCATGACCACCTCCAACCAGCCTCCCAAAAACATGCTCAACACGACCCTAATCCTGATTACAATCATCACATGCATCACATCCCTCTCTTTCCTTCTCTACGGTCTCATCGTCGCCGGACCCGACTTTTACAACGGTCAAGAATGCACCATGACCTATTCCCAGTTTCAATTCCTACCTCTTAAAGTCAAACCAGCTTCAGGGGTAGAGGATGCTGACGGAGAGAGGTACAGACTGTTAAAGTTCACCGACGCAAGAGATCCACGACATCAACATTTATACAAAATATCAGGAGGTTTAATTGAGAATTACGACAGCCAATCCAAACAGCGCAAAGTAACCAACGGCAGACTATTAGAATTCACCGACAACTGGTGCCTCCTCCCACAAAATTTGACCAAATCAAGTAAAAAAGAATGGAAAGCAGCACCCCATCCCCACCCCGGACACTCCCTGCTCTACCTCCCGGGACACTGGGGATCATTTTCGCAAGCTCGTTCCATTGGTGCCCATGGCACTCGATGGACGGGACGTAGGGTCGACAAAGCTTCGTTGAAAAGCATATATGAATCATTTATAAGTGGAGATGGAATGAATAATGGTAGGAATTTTGGTGATTTCAAGTCTGAAGATGAGTTTATCGATTGGTATTTCTCTTCCTACTCGAAATCAGAATTAGACCAATTCGTAATGGATGTATATTCAATCGATTTCAATGAGGAGGGGGCAGCCCTTCATTCTTCCACTTTGTTACGACAAGCTGAGTTTTTTGCACGAGCTGTCGAGACTATAGTCGAGGGATGTCAACTTGATACCGGCGTGACTATTGTAGCCCATTCCATTGGTGCATGGGTGGTACGAATTGCATTAAAGGCGTATCCGCATTTGATTGAGAATGGATGGGTGGAAAATGTTGTAGCGTTGGCTTCTCCTTTGGGTGGGGTGCCTTATGCTGTGGATGGTGGGGTGCATGATTTAACTGATGTCTTGAATGGTGATGGGAGTGATGGGAATGTTACTTTTGTTTCAGTGTCGGGAGGGTTGAGGGATGAAATGATTCCACCGGAAGCTTGTGAAATTCCTATTAATGAGGGTGAGAGGAGTAGAACAAGTGAAGCATTTCTTGCTACGGCAATATTGAACAGAGATGCAGAAAATGACACCAAATATCAGTTTGGTATGGATCATCGTGCTATTGTGTGGTGTTATGATTTATTAAAGGTGGTCAGAGAAGTTATTTTTGCATTGGTAGTGACATCGGATCATGGGTTGGAGCCCCACAATCGACTGAATGCTGCTAGAAGAATCATGCTGGGTAAAGACGCAGATATGCAATCCTCGCTTACGTACCAGACAGTGACAAATTTGCAGAGAGATATGTTCGTGTCAGAAAAAGGCTATGCAAAATCTGTTGCTATTCAACTTGCATCTCCGTATCATCTCAATTCATTGCTGAAGTTGGCCATTGCAGTCTTACTTTTAGAATTGCATGTGTTGGCTCTCGTCAAACGTTGCTTGAAGACAGGGACAATGAATCAGTTCTACTCAAATTTTACAATATTTCTGGATGCATCAAAGACATTACTTATCCTTCCAGTATTGCTGGTGGCAATTTTCAGCACCAGACGTGCTATTCGATGTTATGGTCATGATTACCAAATGCTCCTGGGAACAGTATTTGTTTTTACACAGTTAGCATGTATTATTAGTGTGTTGATCTGTCAAGTGGTATCTCCCATCATTGCTGCTGGGATGCGGGTATGTTTTGGAAGGAACAAAGGAGATTCATTTGCAAAGAAAATGCAAGGAAAGTCATATTATGAACTTACTAAGAAATGCTTCATCAGACAGCTACGCACCCTGCTTCTTATTGCGCTCCCCTTATCGGGTATTGGTATTATCTGGGCGTTCAATCAAATTACATTTACACCACTCCTTTTCGTGGCCACGATGATTCTCCAGTACATGTGGCTTGTCAAAAGTTTGGTGTCTCTTTCTGGTTGCGACTCACAGCCTGAGTGCAGAGTTGTCCTCGTGTTGCTACTGGCAACCGTGAAGTCAACGTATGGACCTAGCCTTTACGCTTACTCTCAAGCAAGTCAACAGAGAGCAATTGACCGAGATATATACAACAACTTTTTGACAATTACAACAAAAGGCGTTGGATCAACATTTGGGTGCCACAATGAGTTCATCTTTTGCGTTATGACCAAAGTGATACCAGCTCTTTTTGCACTGAATGCAATTCAAGCATATACCATCATGAAGTCACATTTCAATAGCACAAGTAACAATACAAATGGTGGTGAAAACATTCAGACCATTGCTAATATGAGTAAAACAGACAATCATTCGATTCTCAACATGGCTCTGGTAACACTGTCAATATGGTACACTTGGAATGTATTCAAGAGTAACTCACAGGAGGACCTTTTGAATCCTGTGTACTCTACAATATTATGTTGGACTTATTATTTGAAAAGTATCCCCATCTCTTCTGCTGCGATGGATATTTATTCTGCGGTTGCTAGTAATGAATTATCACTTTGTTGTAGTGTTAATAAGAATCACAATAAGAAAGAATGATAAGAACTTCACATGTGATTTTTTCATGCTGCTGCTGCTTTAAACATTACATTGCCCAATGAAGAACATATCACATGCACAACTTCTTTCTACTCTTACAAGGAAACATCTATCACACTGAAACAAAATAAACATAAAGAACATCTCTAAATCAAATACAGCACAACCACCGTAAACTCAATAATTCCAGAATGAAATTAGACCCGCCCTCCCCCTCCTCTCTCAATTGCTTCCTCAACTTGGGCAAATCTTTGTAAAATCTATCCTCCCAATCCATAGGAGTATGTCTCCCAATATCTTTACGCACACTAGTCCGATATTTTACTTTCAATTCATCCTCCTTCCCCTTCGACTCTTTCACCTCAAACCCCTCCGATTCCACCGGTGCTATTGTTGTCTCCACAACGGGTAAAGAACTCACCCATTTCCGTAATATATTAAGTTTTCGTTGCTGCAAAGGTGGCAGAGGACAACCAAGCCGTGCCCTCGTAGCCACCAGGTCAATAAAATCATTTTCTGTCATGAGACTAAAATCTTCTAATGTTGCCGCATCAAATGTCCGTAGTGCATATCGAGACTCTTCGCTGATACGAAAGACGTCACAGATTAGTCTCATGTCACGATGGAGTCTGGGAGGGTCAAATTTTATTTCTTCGGGGTGAGCTGCTGCTGCGTGGACGTGGTGGAGGTGCATTAGCTCTTGTTCCTTCTTTTTTATTTTCTTTTTGAGGTTTGTCATGTTGTTTGAATGGCTTCGGTTAACACAGTCTATATCTCATCGACGCTTGTGCGGCAATTCGATGGTCGGACCATCTGCACGGCCATCTTAGGGAGAAGGCCGGCGGGGGCTGTCGGATGGCTAGCTGGATGGCTGGATTATCAGAGATTATCAGTGGCAAGGAAGGCAAGGTGATGAAAGATGAAACTGCTAATGAGTGAAACAACTTAAAACTGTGTGTATTCTGCGTTGAGAGCAAAAATGGGGTGGAGCCCTACTACGTTTTCATCTTAAGCTGTTCTACGTTTTCATCTTAAGCTTTACGTTTCTACAAAGTCCTCATACGTACTCAAACGTTATAAAAATCACGTTTTTGGATTTGAAAGCGTAATGAATTCATAAACGTAAATATATTGTGTCTTTCTTTATGTTGTTACCTTATTAAATAAAAACGTATGTAAGGCGAGTTTAACTTTTAACAAACCACCACAAACCACAACAGACCACAACGACAACCACTTCGAACCATGGCGGGCACCCGCCTCTTCGTCCACACTTCCTTCGTGATTGAACTCTGCCTACTGATAGTTGTATCCTATTACTATGCATCTACCGAAAAGTTCGGCGCATTCAACTCAGTGGAGCCATTCGTAATTGATCGAAGCGGATGGAGCATTATAGAGGAGGGCGTCTCGCCGGTGGGCTTTTCAGAGTTCGCCCGTATTATAACTAAGATAGAGAGGTTATTTGGAGGCGAAATACAACTGAGTGAGAGTCCAGAACGAAATGCTTTTGTTGAAGAGATGAGACAAAAAATCTCCCAGCTGCCGTTAGCATCAGCATCCGAGGGAGGCATTAAATATCCATCTTTGAACGTGCAGATTTTAGTACCACAGATTTCAGATAATTCCAGGACCAATGCAGTCAAAAGGGCGTTGGAACGAGGAATCTCAAAAAGAACTTCTCTGCTTGTATCTACATCTTATGTAAATTCATCGGCATCCATCACATCATGTGATGACTATGTGCCAGAGAATTTTCATCCTCATCAGCAACCTCTGAAGCCTCAAATTGTAATTCTTACGGGGTGTACTTCTATCCCTGAAAACAATAAAGCTATGGTAGAAATAAGCAGGGATGATCCTAACATCGTCGTGCGCTTAAAGCAAAAGCCAATGGAAGACGTTGATTGGAATGAGGTGGAACAATTGTTGGAAGGTGATGTGTCATCCATCATTTCAGAAGAGTTTCGGGATATAACGGAGAAAGGTGAAGCACATTTTAATAAATTGTCTGGTGTATCTGTGGAGTTGGTTGATGAGAATCCAAAATCTCGATTGGGAGTGAATTCTAGCACCCAAACAAAATTAACATTTGAAGCCTTAGGGCAGGCATTTGCTACTTCTGTCAGTTCATCGATTCAACCTCTGTTGAGAGATTTGTCACATGTGTATGGTGATCATGCTCATGTCAAAGTAAACTCAGAACATTCGACAGATGTACTCTCGACGAAAGCATCATTTTCAATTAAGTTATTAACCCATCTATCTGCATATTTGCCTTTGCCAGATGAAGTAATCGAGATAGACGAAGAAGAGGCGGAGGATACGAGCTCTACAAAATTTAAGTACATCTCAACTCAAAATATTGCCAACTGGGCGGATACAGGGTTAAACAGTCACCACATTACAAATCGAGCACAATCTATCAATTGGGTTCTATTTGTGCCAAGTCAAAATCATTCCCCATTGTTTTTCCATGATGAATCTCCTGATAGGGATGGGACTTCAGTCACCTTTGCTATGTCTGCACTGGACGACGCCGAAGATGGGAAGGGAGCACTTTCTGGACTTTCACTTGTGAACCTGGATCCATCAACATACCTTGGTAATGACGATGAAATTTATATGGACAATATGCAACAAACTTTCCAAAACCTAACATCATCAGCATTGCTATATCTTGTTGGGTATATAAGATCGCTTCATGGATTGCCACCGATGCCAAGTTATTCTAACAGATCCACCCAAGATGTGGTAGTCACATATCTATCACCACCAGATGTTCATCGTCTGACATTTTGGGAATCAGAATTTATTGCACGCAATCAATGGCACTCGATATTGGAGAAGGTATTGAAAGAAACCAATGCTCTCATGGCACTACTACACATGCACCGCGGCCTTGCTTTCCCCGAGGCACTGGCTCACAAACTCAACAATGCGACACACCTACTTCGTCACTCCATCACACTAGTTGAGCAAGGCTATCCTACTCAATATTCAACCTCGGCATTGCATGGTTCATTGCATCACATCGAGTCATTATTAAGTGATCCTGAATTTATGGAACTGCCTCATTTTGCATTTGATCATTATCTGGCAGTTTTTTCACCTTTGATACTTCCGTTGTTGATGCCGTTGATTGCAGGGCTTGTGAGAGAGATCAAGAGGTATCAAAAGCTAAGGAATAAACGTTTAGAAGAGGAGACGGAAAGCTTTACAAAGGAGTGAGGAGATACCCGGTCATGGATGGCTTCATGGTGTGCATGTTATCATATATTCTCAATAACTCATGGTAATGAATAAATATCCATTCTCATGAACATCCGAATTGCTTCTCAAAAACTGTTTTACTGTACCTTGTCAATTGCTGCACTCTGAGGCACTGCTAATGTGAAGATCGTAGGTGTTTCACTCCACTGTGCTCCCACTACTGTTTCATGATAAATACTATGCAAACATTAATTTTAACCATAAAACTTGTGTTCTCGCCAATGGGCTTGAGAGTTCATCAGGAGTAGAACACACCCCTTACATACATATAATGCACACAAGGATCAAGGCGCTGAAATAAAAAGGAACGATGACCGCAAGTTGAAGATGTAAAGAGGGTTGAGAGTCGCTGTGCTTGTTTTTGTTGTGAAAACTATTAGAGCTATTTGGTCTTTTAAGAGGAAGAGGTTTACAGATGGTGCATTAACACACATAATGGTGGCGTGCAGCTATGGGGAGAGAATTACTGGGAGACCTATTCGCCAGTCGTGAATATGCTCAGACAGTGTTAGACTTTTGCTAGCAATTGCACATTTGCATGATCTCGAGACTTAGT
>JALLAY010000311.1:0-17076 GCA_036939635.1 Cyclotella baltica | reverse complement strand
CGGTAGTCGGTCGTCGGTCGACCGGTGGCTACCAAATAAAATTATTGCGTTTGTCGTGTTTGCCCGCTTAAATGACCATTGAAATTCGACAAAATAATCCAATTGCCCTCTATTTAAGTGAAAATGCGCCTTCTATTTCCATGATGATGGATCCAAGTGGATCTTTGGATTTTGGATCCCTTTCGGCGACGACCACAAGACGGGAAGCCGCCACCACCACCGAGCGACGGCAAACCTCTTCGCCTCGAACATTATCCTTCATCTCATAACATTGTCCTCCAGTCACTTCGACCGCTATCCTAAACTGAAACGTCTTTGGAAAAAAGGTTTTCCATTTTCGTATCCCGTGACCATGCACATTTTCAAGTGAAAAATGCGTTAGCGCTAATGGTCCTCTTCCTTCTCTCGACGTTAAGTATCAACCATGGGACCTCCGATCAAACGAAGAGGCATTGCTTCCAGCAATGACGCAGAAAACGATTTCAATTTGCTAAATGTCGACCAGGGTGTTGACGGAGAGTTGCGAATCGATCTCACCAAAAAAGAAACGTCTCTGACGAAAACTTCATCTACCGCAGAGCCGCTCCCGACGAAGACACGACGCAATGTAAAGTTCAAGGATGTCGGGGATTCGACAAAGCCAGATGTAGAAGAGTATATCCCTAGGTGGGGCAGTAGCTCAAAACAAAGCTATGAATTTGGTGACGGAGATGTGTCTAGTGACGAAAATGACGAGGCTTACGACAGCGATGACAATCAGCTCTCCTCTGCTGACGAGTTGCCTCCATTTTCTGATGAGGAGTCAAAAGCGTTGCATAGAGAAATTAAGCTGTTGGAGCAACGTAGGGATGACGCAGCAAAGTCAGCGCGATCTCACAAAGAACGGATTGAAGTTATTAATGATCACTTACACAGTATAAGGCAAGAGATCGAACATACCAATTCACTAGTTGCAGCAAAAAAGAGTGAGGTCGAAACCGAGGAGCACCTTTCGTCTCTGTCTCAAAGAGAACTTGGTCAATATAGTCGCGATGCTTCAGTTGTTGACGATTCCATCACAAATAAACGGAGCAAAATTTCCAGATGTAAAAATCAACTCCCTTCCGTAGAGGATGAGTTCGAAAAGCTAAAGACCGATCTCAATTGGAATCAGGAGGAGTTAGAGCAATGGGCCACAGCAGCCACAAAGAAGGAAGAGGAAAATCTAATTCTCCAAAAATATGCATCGGCAGACGAACTCAAGATTAAAGAGTTGGCGTTGGCAATTGAAGACCTTACTAAACTATCGGTTGACAAGAAGTCATTGCTTGAAAATGAGGTGACAGAGACGCGGTCTAACCAAACCGAGTTGGAGAANTCAAACCAAACGGCGTTGGAGAAATTGGCAGAGAGGTTCAAAAGTCGTCATGACGAAAGACGGCAGCTCATACAGCAATGGAAAGATACGATTGAGTCTATGAATAATAGAGATCGAGCAATCAGCCATTTGGCTTCACAGTATGCCGATCTTGCAAAGCAAGAAGATGAGGCCAAAGATATTCTCGTCCAGAATAAGAGCCAGCACGAGATCCTTGAAGTAAGTGCACGATATTTCGATTCATATCAATATGACATCTTTGCAGTGCTTGACCTTAGATTTCTTTTTGTAGAATGAGCGGGATGATTATCAACAAGACATCAGTCATCGGGAGCGTCTTTTACAAACAAAACGACAAGATCTATCCACGTTGCAAGAATCCTTAGGCTCACTAAAGACTGAAACGGACTCTCTTCAAAGAGAAAATTCCAATGCAGCAGCATCTATAGATAACAAAAAGTCCGAGAGAAAGGCAGCACTGACAGCCCTCGAGCAAAAGAAAGAACACGCTGGAAAGCTTAGTCAGGTACTCGATGCAACTAAGCTCAAACTTTCTAAAGATAAGCTGGATACAATATCAACAGAAAAGATCACAGAAGCTATTGAAAAGTCGTTGGTAGAACGCGAAAAAGAACTACAGGCAGCTGAAAAGAATATTGCTAGTCTCAAACAGAAAATGTACAAAGACTCTCTCAAGCTTGCAGAGTTCAGGAAGAAAGAAGCAGAGTTGATTTCAGACATCCACGGCGTACATGCAAACATCAAGAACTTCTCTTCAAAAGTCAGTGAGCTGGAATCAAAGCGATCTCGCCAAGAGGAGCTACTTTACAATGCCAACTTCCAGCTGCAACAGATGGAAAAGAAGGTCTCAAGAGGACTCGGTGAACGATCCAACGAGGAGCAGCAAAAGCTCCTGGCACGCATCAAGGAGCTAGAGGAAGAAGTCGCATCCGAGAAGCAAAAGAAGGCATTGCTCATTCAGCAGCAGAGGAAGTTGCAAACAGAGCTACGTGCTTGGAACAAAAAGTGTGAATCAACTGATGCCAAGTATAACGAAACTGTGCGCAAGATAGATGATATAGATTTAGAAATTTACGCCAGTGAACAAAGTCTCAAGGAGACCATTGCAAAGAGAGAAGAGGCCATGGTATCCCACGATGTTACATTGCTGGACGTCAGACGTCTTAGAGATACTTTGCGCAGTCTCTTGGAAGAGATATGCTCACTGAAACAGCAAAATCTAGAATCACGGTCTTCAATGCAAGACAAAAAGGATGAATCGCTCAGTCGCGTTGAGATAAACATGGGACAGCTAAGGACACGGAAAGAAGAATGTCACAAATCCGCCATAGATTTGGGGAGGCTTAAAATGACCCTGGAAAAAGTCGAGTCCAAGTACAATACCATCATGTCAATAAATAATGCAGGAAAGGAGAGTGAGGGCTATGAGTCTCCAGAGTTGAAATTAATACTGGCAGCACAAAAACGAGAGGAGCTTCAACAGGAAGGTGACACATTAGACGACACCATTAGAAAGAAAGAGATGGAAATCCGAACTATGAAGAAGACTCTAGTTCAGTTGCGAGAGAGGAACACAAACTTCCGCTCTTCATTTTCAAAAGCAGATATGAATGGTGCCAGAGCTCAAGAGCTGAGAAAACTTGAGGCCAAAGCAGAAGAATCTGAGGAAGCCTTGTTCAGAGTCAGGAAGGAGTTGCAGGTTCTTCAAAAGTATAGCACAGAGGACAAAGTGAGGCTCGATCATCTGACCAAGGAAATGACAAAGTGTGAACAAAACAGCCATGATCTGTTGCTCGTCAAAGAGCAATATGAGATTGATTTAAAGGAATACAATACCACCCTGGATGGTTACAACACCAAACTTTCTGTCTTGCAGGAATCTTCGGGTCACAACAAATCTGGCCAGGAGTTGCAGCTGAAAAAGTTCAGAGCTGAGTTGGTCCACATACAGTCTGATCGAATTTGCAAATTACTTTTGAACCTTGGCGAAGAGTTTAAAGAACTACGGGAAGACATATTGGTTGATATGAAGAAAGAAGGTCTTTTGGAGTAGTACAAGTACTACATGAACATGATGAGTTTCCAATTGCATGAGTTACAGAGCAGTGTCCAATGTTAAACAATATTATTACAGCTACTATACTTCTACAGACCTTCTTGACTCCTACTCCCAGGATGGTCTTCCCCACATCATGGGCTCTAGAGAGCCCTATTTTCAGCCTAGTATGAGGGACATCTCACACTGTTCCTCTTTTATCTTTCCTGAATTCAAAATATCCACAGGCCCTGCCTTACAAACCCGATATAATGCAACCACCACTGGAGAAAGAAACCATTCCCAACATCTTCTGTGAGTCCCACTAGTTCCGCCAACTTCTTGGCAGCGGCTGACATCAATAAAATCAATCAAGCTGTTTTGAATGTGAGTATTGTATCATTGTTGCTTTCATTGCATTAATTGTTAGTTGATCACCCGATTGATCATGCTTTCAAGCTTTAAATTTTAATTCTATTCACACCCTACAACATCATTCAATACTCAAACTAGTTTCATTGTAGCACAATTATTTCCTCATTTTATGTTTGTAAGCCCACGGGTGTTGAATTGCCCTAGATTGAAGACCATCGAAGGTAAATGCATGAAGGAGATAAAACAATCCCTCCAGAATCCAAGATCACTGAAGAGCGCACATCAAGTCTCACGAAAGAGGTACTCATACTGACAGGGGTCATGATTTGCAAGTTTATGTGTGAATGTGGCTGCAGAGATTCATTCTTTGTGTGGTTCTCTAATGAAATTGGAGTTGAGAGAACTGTGCTTCTACTGATGCTTTCACTTTAGTTACACCTCTCTGGTTATGAAAACAAGTTTATTGAGTTTGATAAATTGATAAGAAACTACATGCAGTTTATTAACCTTACCTTTCACTTATGCATCATTGGTCTTAGATGTACTCCAAATCTATGGTCCGAAAAGAGCGGTGATTAGGGATGTCATGAATGAAAGTTATATCCAACAAAATTGGACAGGGTCAAATAGCAACAAGAAGAATTTGTAAAGATGATACATCATGATGATGAGGTGTTTTCTTTGAAGAGTGAAGAGTCAAAAAGTGGCATCAAATGATTTTAGTCATGTGACAGAAAGGTTCCGCGTAACCTAATACAAGTACAGCCTCTTTGCCAGATATTTACAGGTTACCTGTAGCTAGAGAAGTGTATCAAAATGGTTCAAGTTACGTACTTACACACTTCTGTACAGTAGCGTATCTTGAATGCACTCACTAAGATGTATTGTTGAGAAATTCCTGGACTAGGGTGGCTTTTAGCCTCTTTTAATATTGAATGCTGTCAGGAGATCTCTTTGGTTCATCTTGCGTCTCCAACAAGGTTTTACTATTGGGGATGCAACTTGATTCTTTGACATAGAACATCAGGAGGCTTCTTTAAAGATGGGATTGTGACCACTGAGACTGTTTCTTGTCCTTGTGTCTACGTTGCCTATGTCAAGTTTAATCCTATGCTGCTTGTCTGCATCCATGGGGAGATTTCTGCGGTCAAGGAGTTCCGAGATCAGTGTATTCAAAAGCAAGGTTAGAAATATACCAACATGTGTAGTTTTCATGTCATCAGTGGTGAGTGTTGATGTGTCCAACTGTTAGCATCCGATTCGGGTGTGTTCGGATCCATACAAGGCTGATATATTTGCACCCCTAGTGCTTTGAGCATCGTTATTGTTGGATGGTTATTGTTGGATGTGTGTTATAATCATTAATCAATTCCTATACCAAATCAATCCCACACTAGCTTTGCCTGTGGACATTTTTCAAAATCATTTTTGGAGAAAATCATTATTACTATGTGAAAGTACAGAGCAAGGGCTATCCAATAACATGCCTTATGCTATAGTTTGTTGGGTACAAGATGCTGTTGTCAAGCAAGGTACGCTGTCTAGAGCTTTCGCCATGCAATTTGCATTTTTGACAATTGTTGTAAAAAATGTAATACAACTTCATGCTAGGATGGAATCTAGCTATGTATTTTGAGTCGTAGGACAGTCCAGAGAGTGTAGCTGCCATATACAGTTGAAAAACCAGGCCAAACAGACCACTAGAAGTCAAGATATGACGTTAAGATGAATTGGAATTTATTTGCTCAGTTTTCAAGGCAGATCTCTGAATGGACCCCCAGCGGAAATCCAAAACTTGTTGATGTATGGGATCGTGAACCTGTTCATCTGTGCTATGTTACCTACTTCTGAAACAAAATTTTGAAGGTGCTATGGCTTTGCAGGCTTGGCTCAGAATTGAACAATGAATGCCTCTAGCAGAAAAGGCTAGACTTATTTAAATCCATTAAGGCAGTTTTTGCTAAGGAAATCTAAACACATTGAACGCATTATTTGTCTAAGTCGTTAGAAACAACTTAATCAGTCCCTTCAGATACATAATAATCTCATTGGCACCCAATTTACTCTCCCCATATATCCTATCCACAAAAGTTATCGGCACCTCACCAATCTTCATCCCAGCCTTATGAGCCCTTACCAATATCTCCATCTGAAAAGCATACCCCTTACTGTGAACCTGTGGCAAAATTAATTCAATCGCCGACCTTTCATACAACCTGAAAGAACCAGTGAGATCCGACGCTCCTCCTGTAGATAATAAAAAGGTGGCTAGGAAATTAGCCCCGCAAGAAGTTAATTTTCGAAAAGTGTCCCATCCTGCTACGCCTCCCCCACGTTTATACCGTGTTCCTGACACAATTTCCACTTTGTCCTTTTCCATAACTGAAATCATTTGTGTTATGAATTTAGGATGATGACTTAAGTCAGCGTCCATTAGTATTATTCTCTGTCCAGAACTGGCTTTAAGACCTGCAGAGTATGCCGATCCTAGTCCCAGTTTGCCGGGTCGGGAGACTATTTGAATATGATTTCGGCCGAATAATTTTTGGAGTGTTTGGGCTACTTCTAGGGTGTTGTCTGGACTGGAGTCGTCAACGACGACTATTTCGTATTTTAGGTTGGCCGAAGTGAAAGTGTCATGGATGAATTGTGTTATGAGAGGGAGATTTTCTCTCTCGTTGTAGGTGGGGAGAATTACAGAGTAGAGCATTTTATTGTTTGAAGTTAAATTCGTACAGGTCTGGGGGGTGTCCTGTAGTTGAGATGGATCGCAAGATGCAGTTATGCTTTGTGAATTTTGAGGTTCGTCGCCTTTGGAGAGAGTTGCCAATGCAATTAATAGCAGGAATTTGATGAAACGTCTGAATCTATTTTTTAGATGGAGCTTGTGCACCACTACCATGCCGACGGCAACTGACTGTTTAACTCTGTTTAATTGGTCACTGTTATCTCTATGTTATGGATCGGTTGTGGTTGTGGGAGGCTAAATAATTCATAGGCCAGCCATCGTGTTGAACACAAGAGGACCCGAAAAGGCCCCCAAAAGTGCGCAATACTGGATTTTGTCTTTTGTCGTACCGACCACGGACCACGGGGCATTGATGATGACAAGCTATGACAGCAAGTAAGAGCAAGTAAGCAAGACCGGTCAACAATTGAAACGCTCCCACGGCGCCGGTCCAGTATCTGTAAAGAGTGATGGATGGATCGGACTTTCATTCCTCTCACAGTTAAATTTGATCCTCGATCAACAATTGAAATACAAACAAAAACGGTTCCAGAGCATCCACCCCATAACAACTACGATGAAGTTTTCGACGATTCTACTTGCTGCCCTCTCCTCATCTAGTCAGGTAAACAGTGGTTTGGCCGATGAAGAGCTACTAGTGCTTCATACCGCAGGACGACGTCGCCAAGAAGCAAAGCTGCTTGCTCAAAGTGAGCAACAGGACAAGGATGGCATTTCGTTGAAGGAGGATGGTGAAGGATTGTGGGGGGGATCGGGGGAATCTTGTAAGAAGAATATCGGCGATAGTTGCAATTGGGATAGGTAAGACCAAAACTACATTGATTACTCATTGTCTTTGCATCCCCCTATTGCTATTGACTGAGAATGATTTGTTCTATAGTGATTGCTGTGATGAAATGGAGTGCCTGGGAATCAACCCTTTCAATTGGGAATGTGGAAACACCCCTGGCACAGAAGGCGAGTATTGTGATACGGCGTATGCCTGTGATAAAGAGTAAGTGCATTTGCTATACCGTTTGACAGTGTTACACACACCCTAGTACTCAGTATATTTATTTCCCATGCAGTCTCTCCTGCCACAAGGGAAAATGCACAGACTATGCTGACTTGCTCAAAAAGGGTACCAAGGGCACTTGCAAGGAAGGAAGCAAACAGGGGACTTTGAAGGTGATGACGTATAACTTGTTCTTGATCAATTGTATCACCTCTTTCTCGAATCCTATGCCCTGTCAACAACCTGATGTTCAAGAGAAAAGGATTTCAAAGTTGGGACCTTGGTTTGAGCAAGATGACTCTGATGTTGTTATGTTTCAAGAGGTATGGGCTCTGCATGATACTATCATCGAAGCAATGTCAGAGGCCGGCTTCTGTTACTATCTTTCTCCGGCTTTTGAAGAAGACGGTTCAGGGCTGCAAATTTTCTCTAAGTTTCCACTTGAAGATGTGGACTTTTTTGACTACTATGATATCTTTGGAAAAGACAGCGAAACTGTCTGGGATCCTGAAGCATTGGCTGTCGATAAAGGCATCATGTATGCCAAAGTCAAAAAGGACGGGAAGGTATATCACATTGGGAACACTCACACTTTGTCTAATTCTTTGAAGGAGAGGCATCCTACTCGAATGGAGCAGTATCGTGAGATGAAAGACTTTATGGCCGAGAAGAACCCTACCGCTGGTGAGTTTGTACTTTATGGTGGTGACATGAATGAAGACAAGTACAACCACAAAGTGGGGAGTGAGTACTACAATGCAATGCTTGGAGAGTTGCGTGCCTCTGAGCCCAAGATTGTTGGGGAGCAGCAATATTCCTATGACACTACCAAGAATCCTATCCCTGCGAGCTTTTGGGAGGGTGAAACTTACAAAGAACTTCTTGATTATGTGTTGTACTCCAACATTCATGCCATCCCAGAATCATCATCTTGTGAGATTCTCATCCCTGTTTGGCCAAAAGACTGCGGAGGTGAATTTGACTGCCAAATCAGTGATCACTTCCCAGTCAAGTGTACCTTCACTGCATCAACTTCGATTCAACCTCTACTTAGAATCGAATAAGTTTGTGAAGCCTTGAGCCTGTAAGTTAAGATGCAAAAGAACTGGCCAGTTATTCATGTGCCTTCCGTGCAAGAGCGAGGTATAATGGTTTGTGACAGGTGATATAGAAATTATACTGAGAATCAAGCTTGATTAATCCCCCGTGTAGACACTTGATTCTTCTTATTAAATGTATTGTTTACCCCTTTAGCAAGTAGTACATGTTTAGCCTAGTAATTTAATTGCTTGAGCACTGTGTTGGCGGCTATCAAAATTTCTTACTCCTAAAGAGAGCATTAGATATGTATGTTCTTGAAAAAAGTATTCATTTTGTAGATAAATAAGTGTTTCAACTCATTAAACCCTCAGTACCATAAATAACGAGTGACATGTTCTTATTGTAGTCTTGAATTATAAGATGGTCCCATTAAAAACCTGGCATGTAAAATTTGGCTGCAAATGATTCAACCTCTTGCTTCAATCCATCCAACTCTGCTCTCGAGTCATCATCCGTTTGAAGAGTAGCCTCAAAATCATGCATCACAGTCTTTCCATTATCTGACTTTTCTTCTGCAACTCTCTGAACCTTCCTAGCCAACACACACCCTCTATGTATAACTCAGCCCCCATATCAAAATCTTCTTCTTTCTCATTCAGTCATCTACTTGTCAACGCCGGTAGCCTGAACAAACTCCACTGGGATTAATAGCCAAAGTGTCGCCGGGAATACTATTCTTGTTGGCAGTTATATTAGCCAATTCCAACGCATGCTCGACTTTTGAACCGGTAAGACCAGTTGTTGATTTAACATCCCATATAAAATAATATGATTGTCTGTCCCACTGGTGACAAGATTGTATCCTCTCTTGACAAAGCCTTGATCAAGTGCCTTGGAATGGGCAATCACATTTTCAACATACCGTGTATTCTGGGGTAGATGCTTCTTTCAACGCCATGGCTAATGCTCCAATAGCATTATTGTCAGGACCGCCCTGCAACATGGTAAACACTGTAGAATTAATAGCAACCATTAATTCTGCTTTAGCAAATATCATTCCGGATTGGGGACCACATAATGTCTTATGTGTAGTACTGGTGACAACGTTGGCCTATTCAAACAGGTTGGAGGACTTTACCAGTCACAAGTCCAGAAATATGAGCCATATCCACCATGAGGTAGGCTCCAATGCCATCGGCAATTTGACGCATTCAGCCATAGTCCCAATCACGGGTGTAGGCACTCCCACCATCTTGGTTTTTCAAAACATTCCAAACAATATCATACAGTGAATAAATTTCATAATATTTCTTTTCACCAGACCGTATTCTGTTCAGTAGTTTGGCTGTCCCCAAACCCCCAGAGGTGGTGAACCACACACCTTTATATCTATCTTGATTTACTAGGTAGGGGTAGGTCGAATTACCTCCTACATTCTTACCTACCTATACCTACCAACTACGTCCGTTCCTACCTACATATACCAAAAACCGATCAACGCTTTCCCACCCATCCATCACACGAAATCCGTTCAAGAAACGGGGCAGTAACAAACCTTATCCGTTCAATCTCAAAATTTAAAATATGGCGCTTTGCCACCGAAACGAGAAGATTTCCATACACAAGATGTGTCTGTTCACTGTTCACTCAAAATGATTTTTGCGGTATCAACGAGAAGAAGTCGATGAACCGATGAAGGGTCAAACTATCTATAACGGTGGTATTGTACACGACGAAGAAACCAAACGGTTAAAAATGAATTTCCTCGATTTTCGTTGGGGAGAAACTGATTGATAAAAGGTTTATGCTTCATGGAGAACGGTTCATGTGAACCTTATCTAATTGCATTCCTGGGAATGGGCTTGGTGACATATTCTGAACTGGATGCAACAAATCAATTACAATGGTGTGAAAGTTACATCAAAGTCTACAACCAAAACCAATCCAATTAAACCGATTGCTTGGAAATCCTCTCTACTGTAGTACCGTAGTACCGACCGATTTTAAAACCCCCCATCAAACAATGATGGTGGAAGGCCCACTATCCCCCCTCTCCCCCGCGGACTCCACCAACACCAACTCCTCCGCGTCCAACTCAACCGAAGCCTCAGACTCGGTCGGCCGCTCCCATCGTTACAAGGTAGCCATGACGGCACGTGCTCGTCAACGACGAATGAGACGAATGAAGGAAAAAGAAGAAAAGGTCGAAGAGAAGAAGGTGAAGGATGTGATTGCCCCCGCCGATAACGGCAAGCGACAGTACAAGAGTCCATCGCCCAGTCAAAAGGTCAAGTATACCGATCGGGCTTTATCGGCAAGTCGTAAACGGTCCAATTCTAAGCCGAGAGGTCCTCCTTCGGCTCCACCTGTTGCCTCACCCGTCACACCGTCTTCCCCCTCGAAAGAGCGTAAACAAGTTGTCAAAGAATCACAGCCAGCAGCAGCAGGCAACACCCCCTCGAAAGAGCTCAAAACACCCGGAACAACACCCAAACGAACCAATTCCCGTCCAACTAATTCAGCCTCCAAGAAAAACATTTATGTTCATGAAATACCAATGTCACCCGCCACACCCAATATGTACCCCAATTTCGTTACCCCCTCCAAACCCATCGACAACAACTTCAACACCAGTGACGTCCCAACATCACCAGTCAAGGCAAACGAATATGCCTGGTCCGAAGCCAGTACACCTTCGATACTCCAACGTGAAGAAATTTTTCATCACAAGGCTGCTGCTAATATTGTTCGATTGTTGACGCCGGATCGAATGTTTAGAGGTGCTGCCAATGTGGACGAGGTTAAGAAAAAGTTTGGTAGGAATGTTGATGGGAGGGATGAACTGGATGCGAGTCTAGAGTTTGAGAAGAATGTCGGGGAGTCACCCACCGGTGTTGTTGGTGACTTGGAAGTTGATGGGGGGAGTTCTTTGGAACCGGTCAAGAATTTGGAGAAGGAGTGGAAAAAGAGTGATGAGCAGCAGGCTCAAGTTAGACAGATTGCCACCTCCCCTGGCAATGCTGTCAATGCTAGCAAAGCCAAGGAAGACACCAAATCAGAATCAGACGAATCAGTACTCCGTGAAGCCCTAACCACTCGAATGATTTCCCCCTCCCAACAATTGTCAGATTTGCTCAGTCAAATCCACCGCGATACAGAAATCACACGAGCCTATGCCACACGTAGAAAAAATGCATGTGGTGCCCTTAAAGTCCTTAGTGCCAAGGAGGAGAATCGTCTAAAGCTATGTTGGACTACGGGAGTGTTGTCTTCCATTTCATCAGTGTTGAATGATGTCAATGTACAGAACTTGGATGAACTATCCCACAATGCCAACACTGAAGCACGTAATCGAGTAGTAAGTACCCTAATCCACCTTAGTGCCAACAAAAAGAATCGAATGTTAATGTGCAACACTTCCGGTGTGTTGGAATCCATCACCAAGTGCATCGCATACGACGAAGGAGAATCCCGACAGGGATGCTGCATGGTATTAATGCAACTGGCCAAAAGTCCCGATACGCGAGCTGTACTCATCAAGAGTCCAGGGTTGTTGGATACGCTTGCCAAGGTTATTGAAGTGCCGACAACCAAAACTGTGTCCGTCAAGGCAAAGGGTAGTAATGAGGGTGGACTTGTCTCGAGGAAGAATTATGAAAATCCCTATCTTAAAATATTTGAGAGTCACCTGAGTCCCAACGCACTACGTTCTCCGGGAGAAGAGAGTTTCCCGTCACCCACCATGACACCGCACGACGAAGGTGAATCACTGTACAGTCCCGAAGAAGGCACGTTTGACGATTCTGATACCGAAGGACGGACAAGTCCGGTATTGGCGCATTTAATGATGAATGGATCCTACCTCACTCCGCAGGAGACCATGAGTCCGGAAGAAAGTATCTACAGTCCAGACGATGAGGAGACGGAGAGTGGTACAGATGATGAGAGTGTTAGTACCGATAGTGGATCGAGTTATTCTAGTGGTAGTTCGCATAGTACGGAGAGCCACAGTCATTCTGATCATACAGATGTTAGTGAGAGCTGCAGTGGGTCAGAGACGGATGCGTCTCGCACCGATGATGAGAGTCGGTCTCATGTTACGGAAAAATCAGTAGAGTCTCATCCGGTGGTACCTTCGTTATCAAACAAGTCAACAGAAGTGGAAGAAAAACAAGTGTGTCTAGTAACGGGTCAAATGGACCAAATGGAGATTTGTTTCAAGAGTACCCATGGTAGTGAGGAGGAGAAGGAAGTGGAGGAGGAGGTCGAGGTGGAGGATGTGGATTATGATGCTGATCCGAATACGTTTTTGCATGGGGCTAGGTTGAATATTTTTGGGTGTTTGATTTGTTTGGTTAAGAATAAGGAGATTGCGGTGAGATTCTTTAACGTTATGTGAATGTACTGTTCAACGATAACACGCAATCTAACTGTGTTTTGTTCTCTGTGATCCTACCCACATCATCTTGCACAGTACGAAATTGCCAGGTCCGTACCCATGATCCAAGCCCTCATCCAAGTCTCCAAGAAACAGGCCTCTGCATCTCAAGCCCGAGCCCTCGCAGTCCTCGCCCACCTAACCCGCCACCCGCAAAACTGCCACCACCTCATCTTCGCCTACACCGACCTCCTCCCCATGCTCCAACAAGCGACCAAATCCGAAGACACGGATGCCAGAAAATACGCACTCTGCGCCCTCCAAAACCTCAGCATGGACATGGGATGCAAAACCACCATCGCCCACACACCCGAAATGATTCAATCCCTGACGGATAGATGCAACGGTCAAACCTCCGAGGAAGTCCACGCGGCCATTGCCACGCTTCAAAACCTCTCGGATGAACCGGCCAACCTTATCCAATTTACGATTGTCAAATCTTGCATTTGGACTATAATGGCAATAGCCCGTTCCAACAAATGGAGAATGAATGCCGGAATTGAAAGTAAAATGACCAGGTTCATGGCTCAAAATACCCTGGCTACGATTAGCTATTGGTTTCAAAAGATTGCCACGAGTGCGCTGCTAAAGGATGTGAAGGAAGGGATGAGTAAGACCCAAGTGAATAGGTTGCATGATGCTGTTTTGCAGCCGACGGAGTGGGATCAGTGGAAGTGATGCACACTGCTGTGCTTAGGGGTACTGTGTTTTATGTGTCTATTTTGCATTCTTCATCATGATTACATCTTAAATAAATAGCCATGTATGTTTTATGCTTTGTTGTTGTACTATTAAAGCTGAAATTGAGATGTGTGCCTGGTTTTAATCGGTTTCCTTATTCGAACAGATTTACTTTAGATGCTCAATCATGTATGGTAAAAATAGATGTAAAACAATCGTATCTGATCATGTTAATCCAGTCTTAAATAACCTTAACATTTTAAATACATAAATACTTCTTCAATAAATACATAAATAACAGTCAAATCTTGACTTCCTATTCTGTTCTGTTGACTTGGCAGTGTGCACAGCCTAATTCCCTTCCAACAAATTGTTGCTGTTATCCACTCCATTCATCACTTGACTAAGCAGCAAAGACTGCAAGCAAACGCCGTCCCGCCCAAGGCTATAAACAAATACCCACAAATCATTGAATTAGTAATATAAGAATCGACATCTCCTTCGCAACCCAATCTACTCATTCCCATGGTCTGCCAGACCATGAAAACGATTCCAATGATGATGTACAATGCCACCCATGGATCATAGCATAGAGTTTGCTTGACACGAGATATACTCTGGGATCGTGAGTCGGTCATGACATCATTGGTTTTTGTTTTAATAGCACTATCCATCATTGCTGCCAAGAAGGTCTTGTTTCCTGTCGTCGTAGTTCCAGCTGTAGGTTGATCGTTAGCCCCAGCCTCAGCCTTGATAAACGCGGCATCACCCGCATCTTCCACTCCACCATGAGCAATCTTCGTAGCTATATAAATCGCAGCCACTATATTAACCGAGCACAAAAATGCATTCGTATACAACCAATTCATTCCCGATTCACAGTCTTGACCAAAAGCTTTCCCTGTAAAGACAAGGGGTGGGAGGTTTAATCCCAGTGCTACAGAAAGGTACAGGCAGAAGGGTGATCTGCAGATGCTCGTTAGTTGATCTGTGGCAATGCCGCATGCCTTGCATGGGAGAGTGAGGATGGTGCCCACTGCATCGCATGTTCCTTCGAGGGCTTTGCTTATGGAATTACAGAGGATGGCTGCCATGGTTAATTTTTAGGATGGTTCGATCGATGGATGATGATATGATGATGTTCTTGACAATACAAGCTTTCGTATCTAGGTCTCTCCACCGCCACATGTACTGCTTTCACAATATCGATGTATCGGGTTGGGGTTGGCAGTAGTTTCACTTTCAGTTTGGAAAGAGCCGTTTTCATCGGTAGCCGTTTTTGTTGGCAACAAGTGGCGAAAGATCGGCGTTCTAACGGATGTTTGAACACTTGCTCTGTTGTAGCCATTTCCTATTTTGGGACAACGAAAGCCCCATTTTTGCACCCATTTTCACCACAACCACATCTATTTAGAACCCACTGTTTGCCATAAAAAATGCTGCCTGTTGTTGCTCGGCAGTCAACTGAGTGGTCCTCATAATCCCTCCATCACGCCACACTATTACTATTTCACGACATTATGATAGGAATGTTGGTGTGCCTCCCCAGATTTGATGCAGCATCCAGACACTGTTTTCGCTGCAGTTGGATCACATTGATGCTGGCTGCTACTGCAAATTATTTCTTTTGTGAGAAATTTGAGGCTAAATGACTGGTTGGGAAGTGTGTGGTTTGTTGTCTGCATGCTAAAATGCTACAAGTTTGTCCAGGTTAAAGTTAATTCATTGTTTGCTCAGTTTAAGATGAGTTCAGATCTGTGGATATAGACTATTGAATTGATGAATGAAAGTTACTCGAAGTCAACCTCTTGCTGGATCTTTATTCATCCATTTAAATCAACAAGAATCAAGATGTCTCATCTCCCATAGAAAGTGTTGTTCTTCAAAGAAGGGAAATGTCCATGATGTCAGCTGATGACAGCTGGGTTGCCAAAAGAAATCAAAACTCATATCGATGAACGTACAATCAATCTGCAGAACTTTAAAACAGTGCGAGAGTGTGTTGAAAAGGACTACTTTGATGTCAAAAAATAAACGAAAGAATCTCGACATTTCTGCACGTTGCCCAAGCAACAAGCACTAACTGAAACTAACAACTGCTTGCCAATGCCAATGAAAAGTTGGATGTTCTGATGAAGAATGTTGCTGCACTCAAGATAAAGCTTGTCACACTAGCTCTAGCATCATCACTATAATAGCAATCACAAAGCTACGAACTTATGAAAAGATTTTTATTTCTTACATTGGACCTTCAACCAAGATTTTCCGAGTTCATCTGAGGCAACGAACACAGACGTTCATCACTGGAATACTGATTAATTGCCTTCCAATGCTGTTTCAACAAAAAATGGGAGCATGTTGTATGTATTGTCTTGGTCAGAAAGACCTTATTTGAAAGCTAGTACTCATTGTTGATTCAGAGGACAACAATCAAGTGCAACACAAAGCTCCTCATCAAGCTTGTAGGTAAAAAGGAAGTAGACTTCCACCATCTTGACTTTTGCCTCTACCTTCACACCAAGTTGAGCAGGCCTCACAGTTCCTCAGAATTTTAAGCCAAGCAATGCTCATCAATATCACCATGAGGATGGAAAGTTTCTGAACCAGCTTATAATTTTGGCATGGTATCTAGAAGGAATAACCATACTTAGCAGCATTGATCAGTGAGTTGATCATACTGCACTGCCTTTGTATTTTTGCGTCTTTTGATCACACAAGCTACTGTTGCCTCAAGTAATCTGTTTTGTAGCGATAAATGAGCATCTACTCAGGTGTTATTAGTGGTGGAGGGAAATACTGGCAAGGATTAATAAATCGCTCAATAAGAGTCATTTTAGAGGGTTCAATATTAAAAGATTAATTTTATGAGTGGCAATTCAAACAAAAAGGTAAATTTAATTAACAAAATTAATTATTTGAGTGCAATGCTAGTGTTTTTCTATATTGTCTTCTAATAGGTCTCATCTTACAATCCAAGATGTTTTAGAGAGCCAATAACCTAGCAATCTCAAATCTGAGCTCAGGGTAAGTTTGGAAAAGTATTATCTCCCCTATTAGTCAGAATGGAATTTGGAATGAAATTGTATGTTTTGTATGAATGCACATGTATGAAACAGTGACATGAGTTATTCTATCTCTAATCATGTATAGTTAGCCTCTTTCTCTTTCACTTTTTGTACCAACTGAACAAGATTTCATTGAAGCATCTTTGCTGGCATTTGTATACCGTAGTTTAAACAATGTATGATTTTAAAAATTCGCTGATTTGGTGGAATAGTAGTGTTTAATTAAGAATTTTTGCTGATTTTGACCCCCAAAATGGCCCAAAAATGCAATTTTGGCACATATTCAATTTTTCTTTAACTTTTCTTTACTGATTCTGAGA
>JALLAY010000310.1:0-17066 GCA_036939635.1 Cyclotella baltica | reverse complement strand
TGTTCTCCGCTGTTCCGCGGACTCTGTTCTGGCCTTCCATCCCGTTCCCGGGCGCTGAGTGGCTCTCTTTGACCAGCCCGCCGGAGGCACCGGGCACCACACATGATCATGAATCATGACATCATGACAGACGAACCGGCCGTCAGCCGCGTCAGCTCTACCCCCACAGACTTCCCACCCACATGACCGATGGTCAGCGGACGCGCTGGATCATTAGCCATGCGGGGCGGGCGACCAGTCGACGGGCTTTGTTGTCCCGTCGTCTCCCCTTCTCCAGCTCAGGTGCAATGAAAATGCGGGGGAGACGAGGAGATCTTGGCGCTTTCCCGCTTTCAGCCGCCAGTGGATTGATGGTCAGGAGATAGAACCAATGAAACTGAGATGGCCGAATTATATTGTTTGTACTCATGGCCTTTGCCAATGCCACTGTTCCCGTTCCCAGTCACAATCAATCCCGCAATCGCTTCATCGGCCCATCGCCCTCGCTCGCCCCATCACGGCGCAAACCAAGGCGTTGAACATATACATATTGTTCCAGCCCAGATTTTGCTATGACTTGTGACCATGATATGATGTCATTTGCATGACGCCCGCTTTAAAGAAGTGCTTCGGCCTGGTTCGTAGAACTGCGTGGAACCTTAGACCGTTGGACGCTCGGCAACCCTTGGCACAGACTTTCAAGCCGTGCGTTTTGACCGTTGTACATAGATAGGAATCGGACAAAAAAGTGGCGAGATCCCATATTTCAATTCTGGGCATATCCCATATTCTTGCATGGTGCACATGCCTTCCACTCGTCCACTCTTCCACCGTCGCGTTCACCATGCATCAATAATTCCAACAGATTCCAACTCCACAACCCATACTCTTAAATCAACGTGTAAACTATAACGTCAGCTCCTCCTCATTGTAAACCATGCAATGGACAACAAGAAATAATCGCAACGAACTCCACTTCCACCACGAATCCAACCGTCAAACCATCGAACCATGCAACAAAATAACCACTCAATTCCAACATCGGAAACGATGTCTCATCTTCTACTTTGCCCTAACGACGGTATTGGTAACCAATAAACTCTCTTCGCAAAGAATGGAGGGGGCATCACCTGTTTATCTTACGAGGAACGTTAAATCCAAACACAAGACAGAGAAGGAGGACAATTCGGCAATACCGAGTTGGGCTCAGGATAATGCACGGCCGTTGAGGGCTACTTCGACTGTTGGGGAGGAGGTTTCATTGTTTTGGCATATTCCAAAGAGTGGTGGGACGACAGGTGGGTTGCTTTGTGAAGTTGAAGTGTGTATTTATTTTCTATGTCCAAGAGATAAAATCGTACTCAGATGGGCTGATGGTCATGGAATTCTTCTCCGCTTTAAGAATATCAGCTAACTTGGTAGATCCAAGTTTATTTGAATCTAGAGACTGTTCATCCTCTTTGGTTCATAGAGAATCTTCTCTCCATCTTCTGAATCAAGCATAACAACTAGAGGGCAGTGGACATCCTCAGCATCCTCACCATGGCCTTTAACCTCCAGCAAAGATGCGAATATGCAGAAGCGGAGTGCAGGGGTGGCCTGAAGAGCTACGTCATACACATGGTTGTGGCAAGCCCGGGGATTGAAGTATCAGTCCTTGGATGACATTTTTTGACGCCGCCCCCAATCTCTGGAAGTCTGCAATTTTTACTGCAGCAAGAGCGATTATTTACGCAGGAAAATCCTACTCCAAGACATGAAATGGGAGGAGGAGGGAGTGGAGGTGGGACTTTGACCTTGTTTGCTTCAAAAAGGACAAGCACACAGGAGGAGAGATTGTAAAGCATAGAAGTGATCTTCATTTTTGTGAGGATTGTCGAACTGACAGAGGCTATCAAATTCAATTTACCAACAGTGTTGGCAACATAATTGATTTAAACTGTGTTTAGAAATGTTGAGATATGAGAACATATCTGATTTCTGTTGATTTGATGCTATTTGATGTGGGTGCAGATGAGAACTGATGGGTCATATCCTGTAAAGATTCAATAAGGTATGATAATGACATAAAGGGGACTATGCAAAGGAATTGGTATTGCAGCATGGCAGGCGCCTGGCTACCTTTCGAGAATGTTATTTTATTTGCGACATTTTGCCATTTGAATTTGTTTGCCCCCGCACAAAATGAAAACAGTGAAAATATTGCTCCATCAACTCTTCCTCAGTGTAAACCATGCAATGGACAACAAGAAATAATCGCAACGCACTCCACTTCCACCATCCCAAATCCAACTGCCACACCATCGAGCCATGCTACAAAATAACCACTCTATTCCAACATCGCAAAGACGTCTCATCTTTTACTTCGCCCTAACAACAGTATTGATAACCAATAAACTCTCTTCGAAAATCTGAATTTAGAAAATGATCAATTCCTCTCCCCATAGATAGTAGCAGTGATGACATAACCGTGGCATGTGAAGTGACGTGTGGCTCCAAGCAGCCAGTCAGTGCTGTGGGATTAATTTTATCAAGTGAATGAATTAATCAATTAAATGACAATAATCAAATCTCACCTGTTATTATTCTTATTGCAGCTGGGAGAGGAGCCATCGTGTGTGTAATCACACGCCTCATGGGACTGTGGCGTCGACGGCGGAGGCTTGTTATTGCGGCAGTGACCTGCATGGGATGGTTAAAGTAATCCTAAAATAATTAATTGGTTAGAATTATTAAATGAATGAACGAATGGATGAATTAAATAACAATAATGAAATCTCACCTCCCCAAGAATTAAATCTCACCCCTTGTCACCGCCCGCCGCGCTGTTATTACAGCGATGCTGCTCCGTCGTTGTTGTTATTCTTACACACACGGCTAAGGAGACTGTGGCATCGACGGGGGGGTGTTATTTCGGTCGTCCTTTTGGCACGGCTTCGCGTAGTGCGGCGATTCGTCGGTTGGCACTCAATGCCTTGTCGTTGTCAGCGGTCAATGTATCTTCGATGTGGCACTAAGTAGATGAGGAATCAGCGTCCGTCGACATAGAGTCAGCGGAGGATTCACGTGCCATGGTTCGTTCGATGCTGTCGATTGATGTGATGGTGACGGGTGGCGGCGCTGCGCGCTGCGAGACTGGCGTGACGCAGGCGGTTGAGTGGCACAGCGCGTTTGACGCAGTGGCGGTTGAGTGGCACAGGCGGCACACGAATCCTTCGTGAATGAAGGCTCATCATTGAACAGGCTTCTCTAGTGATTGTACTGAGGAACCAGTACGAAATCAAATTGTGCCGATGCTGGCACAATTTGTTTTCATCGATATTGTCCAAAAACGAATTGTGCCAGCGTCGGCACAATTTAATATCTCTGGGATATTACTCACATCAAACGTTCCTTGACAGGTTTTTACACGGCACATCATTAACTGACCAGCAGAAATTTCTCTCAAGATGGTAGTGATGCACAATTTGCAAATCTTATGCTTATGACCCTCTTTAGTTGTGTGATAAGCTGGGCTGCATGGACCACGTTAGATCAAAGTCATGCAAAAATCACAATTCATTAATGTTGTTAATTAAGTACCAGTATTATTAGTATCAAAGAGTTGTTTGGTTTACTGTCAGCTCTTATCTTCAGTCAATGAGGAAATCACTATCTCTCCTGACCTATTCTTCAAATCTGAAGTAAGACTATCAGCTTATTGTGGAAATTGATCTCTCATTGCATGGTTGTGACACATCATTTCTTTCTGGAGAGTTAGACAATAGGCTTAAATAATATTAGAGATCAATATGAGGTTGATTGGAGGAAATGCTTCTCTATTTTTCTGTGCCCAAGCCGTGGAGTGTTAGACATGAGAACCACAATGTGAATCCTAAGTATCAATTCCTAGATGAAATCAAAATAAACTAATAATCGCCACAAAAGGTAAGTTATTACTGGTATGATGGAAAGGGTTATGGGATGTGATATATAATCTGTGGTTACCTTTTGATATCAAAAGTGAAAATGAGGTATACTCGATGAAGATGATGAAATGGGGGGATAGAAAGGTAAGACAACTGAGATTTAGAAAATAACTTACTAATTGCCACAAAAGGGAAATTATTATTGGAATGACGGAAAGGCTCTCGGGGTGTGATAAAACAATCTGTGGTTATCTTTCGATATCAAAAGTGAAAATGAGGTATAATTAGATATACCCAATGAAGAAGATATGAAGTTAGGAGATATAAAGATAAGACAACCGAGATTCAAAAAATCTCCACTGTGTCACAAACAATATACTCCCATCTTGGATTGTACATTCCTTCTTTGTATTTCTCCAAGTACATTCCTGACATTCTTACAATGGTATAGAAGGAGTATGATGAGAACAATAATGCAGATTTTGGTTGTCCCACAATTAACATATAACAGAAATTCAAATTACTCAATGATTATCTAGACTGCATCCGAAGCACTCTCCTGAACCACAGCAGCATCAGCCAGAACATATAGGTGCAAACTTCTCTAATACCACACACTAACTGAAAGTGTTGCCAAACATTCAAGTTGCAATTGTCTGGTTGTTGTCGTACAAATTGAAAATGGTGCATGTTAACCAGCACATACATAGCTTGGGGTCATCTGCACTTTGACCCCATCGATTAAGATGTATTGTGCTGCAGAAGAGGCGAAATTCTCAATGATCGTGGCTGTGTTACATGTATTTCCAATAGTTCTTGTTGCAACAGTTGCATTATGTTCATCAGTAAGGAAGAGGGTTGCATTAGTCAAGCGGCAAAGACAGTGAGAGGGATCAGTTTCGTGCTTGCACCATCGATTGAGAATCACAATAGTATCAATGTCAACTGATTCATTCAAGTCGACAGTCCACCAGGCATTCGGGTCTTCCGTGTGACAAAAGGAAGCATTGTTGCCATCAATTGCTTTGGATGCAGAAAACTTATCATTATCTTTGAATGTAGACGACTGGCTCGCTTTTCCTCCTAAAGCAACATTAGTGCCAGAGGAATAGACTTGCACCTCATACAACTGAAGTGGTTGCCCAGTGGTTGATACCAATTTTACTTGCTTTGCAGAGCTAGTGGGAGCCACAGCAGGTGAGGTGAAGGGGGCATAACTGTGATCAATGGGTGAAGATGTTGGGGTAGGAGCTGAAATACGGAAGCCCTGAATGAAAATTGGTATTATGAGACGTCAAAAAATCCCAAAACACCCCCTGGCCGTAAAGAATATAGTTATCAAACTGAAACTCACTGCAACCATTGAATCGTGATCAGAAAAGCGATAAGAGGTTGAACCATCAAAGATTTGCTTTTCACGGTTGAAATCAAAGTTGTAATCCAGAGCACTCGCTTCATCTGAGTTTACATGCCAAGAATGTGCTCCAGTTATCTCAGCCAAAAATGCAGAATTGGCAAAGATATAATCGAGAGTCCCAATCTGCCCATCAAAGGTGTAAGAATAAACTTAATCTCCATTATTACTACGGTCAATATCAGTGTAACCTTTGCTCTCAAAATGCTTGATAGCAGACTCTTGTGCATATGCATTCATGTCACCTGAAATACATTTGTCGTTACTTAATATCAAGTGTTGAAGGTGAAATTATAATGTTCATGTAGTTGAGGAGGAGAACTCACCCATGATAACCACTCTTGCACAAGAGGCCCCAGTAGGATCACTGTCTAGCCAAGTGGTAATGGCTGTTGCACATTGAAGACGCAAATAGCTCCAATTACCAGCACCATCACCAATATCTGCATTTAAACCTGTTCCAGATCCACCTTTTGACTTGAGGGGATTAATTGCTACAGTGATGCAAGAACCACCCTCTACTTCAAATGAAGCAGCGACAGATGCTCGGCAGGTGCTTGGACCATTGAAAGCTGGTAATAGGCTTTCAAGGCCCAACGCTGGAAGGCTCTCATCACGAAGGATAGAAACTTGACCGACAATTTTAACAGTACCTGTTTTATAGAGGAAACCGCTTGAAATAGCATCACTTATATCAACAAACTGATCATTTGGGTCCACCCATGCATACGTTCCATTACCAGCAATAGCATTCATTTCACCAACTAAGTATTCAAGAGCATTGGTTGGAGACGAAGGGAGGAAGTCATTCTCGAGTTCAAGTAAGCCAAGAATATCAGGGCTCAATTCAAGAAGCGCCGTCACCAGCTTCGTTTTCTGTCGGTCAAATTCTTCAGCATTGTCAGCACCTCTGGGAGAAAGACCAATCTCGGTATTTGATCCATCATCAAGAGTGCGGAAGAAGTTAAGCACATTGGCCGATACCAAGTGGTGAGAGTTTGGAAATTTGGGTGGACTTAGAGGGCGTGGGTTTGCATGGACAAACGAGTTGCTTCCGTCTATAACACTGCGAATACGCCAAGTGGATTTTGCAGAGTTGCCGGCCCATTGGTAGGTGAGAACACCAATCAATCCAGTGACTAAGTAAAGAGAATTGACAACGAGATGAGCTTCAGTTGATATTAAGCTGGACAATTTACCCTTTCATATCCTTGAACTCACTCGTGTCACCCATGCGAATTCCAGTACTTGTGTTGAACACTCCGGCTTGACATGGTCTATTACTGCCAAAGCCATCAAGATGACATATTAGTTGATTTTGGAGATTCAACCCATCGTCAAAGGTGATGATACGGGAACCTATCCCCCTTAGATGACTGTCGAAACCAGATACATTAGGTGTGTTCAAATGGGTGTAAGAGTAAGGACGGGAGCCTGCAACCAATTTGATCTCGTTGAATCGAGCCAGATTATACATCTCAGTAATGGTCAGAGTATCAGCAAACGTAACAAGCATCTCTTCATAGACCTCCAGATCCGGTTGATACTTTCCATTTCCATTCTTGGTAACATTGGACGCCGGTAGCGAAATAGCTGTAAAAGGATGGATATTAGCTATTATTAACACAACACCAAAAAAAATGCCAGTGGATCAATGTATCACTCACTAGCTGCAGTGGGAAGGGTGTTGCCTGAAGTCAAAACTAAGATCGATGTGACTTCCAAAATCTGAGTCTCTCCAAAGTGTTCTTTGACTGTCCCAGTTACCTCAACCTGGAGACAATTCATGTTCATGTGAGTGATACTTTAGACGAATGGGCAGGATGAGCAAACAACAAGTAGAAGTGCTTACAAAATCGCCTAGATTGACGTCTTCGCCAAAGTTATCATCATAGACAAAGATTCCTTCCGAAGTATTAGGATCAGCATCAGCATCATGATCCTCTTCTTGAAGAAAGAACCCTTTGAGGTTGCGTGACTCATCTCCATCCATGTCTTGAAAGTCACCTTCATAATAGACCGAGAGCCATGAGAATTAACAACAAATTAAGTGCTGAAGTATAGCATGCACACTGGCTATTCTCACCAACTACAATTGCAGAAACAGTCACAGCAGTGCCAACAAGGGGACTTGTGTCGCCGGTGCCTTGAATCTTTAAATTGCAAACAAACACACAGATTGAACATGTAAGAATTGAAAACTAAATAGTTGACTACAAATCTGATCAAAGATACGATACTTACTTCGTGGATTTTGAAAGGAGATGCAATGATAGGACGAAGAGTAGGAGCACTAACACTAGACGAAGGATTGGTCATCCCAAACGAAGGATTAAATGGATCTTGTCCTGAAAAGTCTGAACCTGTCAGAGTAGTGATTACACCACTTTCAATCTTCTTTACTTCACCATTGTCTGGGTCTTGCACGGCGTACCAAGTATTGACATTGACACCATCTCTAAACACCAGTTTGGGTTCGTTTCCATTTGAAGCTCCAGTTACAAAGGGAAGGTCCGTCCCACCAAGCTGATTAGCATACAAATAGTCCGTGCCTGACGTGTCAGTAATTCCAACGGCATCATACACATTGACGAAAGTACTTGTGTCGTCTGCCTGACCGTCATTACTCGTGTCAATATCAGTCCCAATAGATCCAGTAAATTCTTCCATGAGCACCAGAGTGAAAGAAGGGTTTTCTAAATCAGGAATAGATGCTACAAGAAGGCCATTAGCATCAAAGGTTCCTGAAAGAGATGCAGCCCTATCAATAGTTCCAATAGAGGTCCCAGCTTCACCTTCAACACTTACAAGCCACCCTGAGAAGTTTGCCATCGATCCTTGGCCTTCATCAGTGCAAAGAATCTCCACAGAGACAGTGGAAGGGTCAGATCCACTTGGGTTAGGCTGAAATTCATTGATCTTGGGGGATACACATGCATTCTGGGCATGCGCTTGAGGGACAGCAGTGACTGCTAAAGTGGCAAGACTTAAAATCTTCATGATTTTACTGCTGGTGGTTGAAATAAATAATCGCGTCAGACAATGACATACTCGCTCACAACAAGTACAAATAAATCAACCCATTACTTTTGCATGAAACGCATCGTTCAGGAGTTCGACACCTACACTGATAAGCTCAAACTAATTCAGGTTCATAGACAGCAAATTTGTCGACCTCTGATATTATGTCAGGTGTCTCTGCTTGATGCGAGTAGGTTGTTGTAGCAGAATTTCTCCCAGGATTTCATGAAGATCTTCATTATTTTACTCGAGAATGTTCATCAGCTAACAGAGATCGCCGAATCTTCATCGAATATTTTTTTAGATACCAATCATTATCCCTTGGTGACATCGAATCTAATCGAATCATCTCTTAATCTCTTCTGATACTTGGCCCATTTTGCGCTGCGTTGCCACCGCCCGCCCCGATCAAATCCTTATCTTTTACCGTGTATCTTACGGAGTGGAGCAAACTAACCATTCAGCAATCGCTATTATTGATCGTGCTGATGGATGGGATGGCAGATGGCGGCGGTAAAAAAGGAGGTTTGCATTTGGCATTTTGTTGAGATTTGAGATGCAGTAGGATGCAGTCTATCGTCTGCTGCTATGTGGCTCCTCTCATGCTTTGCGATTTCGTTTTTTAATCGGAAAGGTGGCGCATAAAAATAAAGATAATTTAACGAGTGATTTGGCGATTTTACCTTGTAAAAAGTTGAAAATCACCCATCTTAATTTGCTTTGTAACTCATGTCTTGTGTTTAACTACCCCCCAAACCGCCGAGCCAAACTCTCCAACAATGAGGTTTGGGGGTAGTTAAACGCAGGACAATGATTTGGATGATCTATAACTAGTTTGCTGGTTAGTGTGTTTTATGCTTCCTTTTGCAATTAATTAATTGCAAATCCTCGATTTGCAATCGCCCATTAGTGTCTAATCGCCGCTGTTTCATTCCTACAGAGCCCGCAACACAAACAATATATTGTATAGAACAAGTAAGACTCCTGAGGGGCCTTAAAACACAATTTGGTGCTTGAGATTAAAATACGATAATAAAAATCATGTAATATCACTGGTACTCACATTTGTTGATCAAATGTGGATTAGAAGACAACAATAAAACTCCAATTTATTGGATGGTGGATAAATTAGTTGGTATTAACAGGCGAGATAGATATTATGATGGCTGATTTTTAATACTGATGCCAAATGGATTTTGTTCCAGTTGTCCAAAAGGCTGAGAGAACTAAATAATCCTCAAGTGACATGATAGGTGGTAAAAAATAGGAGGAGATCATACACCAGATGATGTGTCTGCTAGCATTGGAGCAATAGCACAATCTTCGTGTACTTTCTATGCTATCTGCTTTCAGGTGAAAAAGTCCACCCTTCTTATGAACGAATTGGTGAGTATTTCAGACAGAGTCATAATAGAACTGGCAAGATTATCATATTACTGTTCAAGAGCATCAGTCTGAAAAGCAGAAGAATGGGTTGTATTTAGGAATATGACTCCAAAACGTTCAACAGTATCTGTATTGTGGTTGATACCACTTAGCTTGGATGGATTTTTGCAAGACGAAGAAGTTTTAATTTCTACTGGTTGTGTTATTTTTTATCCTACTTTTGCTTGATACATTTGATGTGCAGTAGAACAAAAACAAAAGATTGAATCAAGTGAGTCGGAACAAAACATGATTCAAAAAAGCTACTGCAGTCAACAAGGACATTGCATGAATTGATTGTTTAAGTGAGAGGCACAATTGATGTGTATCTTTGCCCAGGACCAGTGCTAGTATCAATACATTTAATCTTACCTTTCCCTGCGAATCATGAGTGTCCCTGTAAAATCAGTGAATTGTACATAGGAATCAGTAAAATGCAGTTTCTCCGAGTCAATAGTTGAATGGATCATCAACCCCAATCCCGAATTCCACATCTCATGTTCGTTCCTCTCACATCACACTTCATCGATCACTTAGTAGTATACAGACACTGTCAATCAACAGACGCCATGGAACAATTATACTCCATCTTATGTTCTCACGGTAAAAATCAAGTGATTTCATTTTTCATTACTAGTATACAGACATTGTTACTGTACTCCATTTTTACCTTGACACCTGCACCCATCATCTGAGTCAGCGTCTGTTTCTACAGCAACAGGCAGCAACCATGTCCTACATACAGTGTCTGTGTCCTACAGTGTCTATCCGCTTTTTTACAGTGTATGTATCGGCTTTTTTACAGCATCTGTACTCATTTCTGGACAGCACCCACAGCAGCCTACAGCAGCGTAGTAGGCGGTGGCTTTGAACAGTGTCTGCTTGATCAATGGGACGATGGCGCTACGTACAAGCAACGTTACAGACGCTGTGAACAGTGTATGTAAAAAGGGAAGCATGCACTTAACATGGAGAATGGAGAGACATACAGACACTGTTTGGTAAAATGGCGCGAAATAAAATGATAAGAAGTGTGAAAGGTGGGTGGGAGTGTAATGTTCCATGATTGACAGTGTCTGCATACTAGTACCTGGCCTCAGGCCTCAGTTCGTGCTTATGTACTCAACAATGGAGTGTTTGCCGTGCTTAAATCAATATCCATTCTAAAAGCCCGAGGCTTTCCTCAATTACACATCACAAAAAATATTGCACATGACATGCCATCATTATCTTCCATCATCGTCATACTACACATAACATCCAATTAACTTACAGTCTTTCCAATACACACTGGCACCATGAAGCAAGCTTTGTCCAAATATCTCCAAATCATCTCAGTTCATCTGCCTGTGGTGTAGGTGTTGGTGTCATTGTTTTGGGCTTGATCCCAACCCAAACTGCAGGTGGAGGTTCCACAAGGAAAGGAAATGAATTGAAAGAAACATAAGTTGATTAAGCAAAATACAAACTGTGTTAGGATATGTACGAATACCTATGTGTAGTTTATCCTATTCATGTTTTATGTTTTATGTCAAACTTTTAGTTTAAAATGCACCTATCTAAAGATCACAATTTAAAAGCAATCAACAATTGTATTGTTCTTTGCTAAAACAGGCCTCTAATCCTGAGTTTACGCCAACAGAAGCCAATACTCCTTTCAAAATTTCAAAAGCAACCAAAATCACCTTTTAAAAGCATTGTTTTGTTAAATTGGAATCGAAAAAATCACACCTGAATACTATCTATTGCAAATCATGGTGGATAACAAAGAAGATAGTCGTTCTAAGAGCATTGGGGTCCCACCTGTCTTCAGTGTTCAACTGAATCTTTCAACACATCCTCTCAATGATCAAATCGATCTCGAGATGAAAAGAGACGTCAATGCATTCAGTCAAGTGTGTGAGCTCGATACGTCCGTAATGCGCCTCGAGCTTACTGTAGCAAATAGCAAACAAACAGTCCTTGGAATCAAGCTGAAAGTAACGGACTGTCAAATGCAATGCTATTGATGGGTTTCCACATCTGGGACCAGAGTTCCCACCATGACGAGGAAATGGCAAGGAAACATAACCGTGACTTGCAACAGCTAGAGATTTTCTTAATCATGATCAGATCACAATGAGTCAATGTCAATATTTTTCTCAGTATAATTGGGCTTCGAACAATGAATAGGAGGACTCACATTAACGGATCACTCACCATCGAAGACATGGATCTGAACAATTTAATTGCTAACATCAACAGATAATTGAAAGTGGCTTGTCACGTTAAGAAGCAGCAATATCGTATTCGGTCCAAGTCCGAGATGATGGGAACTATTGTCAAGAACATCATCAAGAGCGAATATTACAAGCTTTTGATTGATAGTGATGATTCTGTATTTGTAGTTGAGTCTGCTGACAGTGATAAGAAGATTGATGGATTTTTTTATGCCGGAGCAGATCCTGATGGAAATCAAGCCTGAAGTTGTAGTTAGAAGCTGGAAGCTATCACTCTACAAGATTGTGGAAATGACGTCAAGATCCTAATACGAACATTGGAGTGATTGTAGAAAGTGATTCTTAAAGAGAAACCAGGCTTGTACGACAACGAACGATTCATTCGGCATAACAAATTGCCTTAGTCTCAAAGGAGCAAGTACTTATTCGCTGAATAAAGTTGATGCTCAGGTTAAAAAAGCTCTAAGTGCAATGTAACAGCATACAAACAAATTACAAGATCCAAATGACCAAGTAAGTCTGAATACACAATAGTATGTCCTTGGACTGCAGGGTTATGCTTCGTGAAGTAATTTCATTAATCAGGTTATAGCACAGTCAACTCGGGGGCAGGAAGAACAACAGGCTAGCCTTATATCTGGGATAAATTGAACCTGTGGAATGTGAATCATCTGAGCATTCTCCAATGCCCCTCTCTACTGGCTCTGTTAAAGTTTTACTCGTGTGGTGCTAGAGTGATAATTGCTTCCACTGATTCACATTGAGTTACTAAGAAATGCAAGGCATTCAATTGTATTGATTTTGATACATTCTTTACATTTAAGACCGTAGAATTCTATGTTGATCAATTGTTATTACATCATTTGTGATTTCATTTGCAGACAAAACTGAAGGTTTCCTCTGGTGGTGACACCTCCACTATTCTCAGTCAATTTTACCCGTCAGCTGCTCATTGTCGAAATGAGTTTTGAGGCAAGTCCTTATTGCTCTAGCCACAGCTCTTGTCCCACTTAATTTTGCTGCAACATGCACCAAACAGCCATTGCTCACATGTTCTCATCATACATGTAAATCAAACCACCACGTTCCGAGAATTTTAGCGTATTGGGATCCTCCATTGATACATCCTTCACAACCTCTAAAAACTTGGCAAATCGACGAGCTCCAATCGATGGAATGAAACTGTACACCTCTTCTCGTATCTTTGAAGTTTTACCAATGGTTGTTGTTAATGTAATACCAGCTGGGAGGGGACTGAGCATTGATTTCGAGGGTGGATTAATTGTCACATCTACATCCATCAAGGAAAAGAGATGCACTCTGTTCCCACCGAGGATTGGTACCAGTTGCGTCACAAATAGGATTTGAGAAGAGGTGACGTAACATGTACCAGCAGCGTTGCCAACTAAAACATTGCATATAAGTAGAGGAACCTGATCGGGTACTGAATGCATCATGTCAGATAAGGAACCTAAATTGGAGCTTTTTAGACGCAACTCATGAAATTCATCGGCCGTATTCGTTGCAATAAGATTACTATTGTAACATGCAGTACAAGGAGGGAACTACATAATAAGTAACGAATACTTCAAACAATCAACAAGAGAAATACGACCTCACCTCCCATAAGCGTTTTTGATCTTATCAATCGAGTTGCGTTTATGCGCTTGCATTTTTGCCAAACGATCCATAACTTGCATATTCTTCCTCCCTAGTCGAGCACCTTGTTCTGTATCATTTTGACGGTGGAATGCACAGACTGTCATTAAAACGGCTTCTTCTGCTTTGTCGAAACTTGATTTTGTATCGGACTGCTCTGTGCTTTGTTGAGATATTGTTTCTAATGCTTTTGCTACGTCTGCTCCCCATGGTGGAGTTAATTCTGAATTTATAGCCAAATACATTGAAAACAGATGAGTGAGTTACTGTTAAAAGTAAATGAGAAAAATAAGGTATTCAACTAACCTTCCGGCGGCTGAAAATCCAACGGATAAGCCGTCAAAGGCAAAGGCCACGGCAAAGGAGGTGGTTCCAACTTATAAAGATCAAACGTAGGACGCAACAACTGATCCAAATTACTACACGAAACCTCAAACTCTCGTGCATAAACCTCCAAATCGGAGGCTGTTTTAACTAGTGAAATAATCATTGATTCACGACACATTAATTTGATTTGGAATATAAAGTGTGCATCTAGGGTGGGTAGTGCTGGGAATTGAAAGAGGGGTGTGGTTCCGAGGGAGCTGTGCCGACAATTCAAATGAATAAACAATATCATGTGAGAAGGGGAATAAAGTAAACTGTGGTAAGCACAAAAAAGTCTCACCTATACGACAAGCACAACGTATCAAGTTCCTTAATACATTCTCTCAAAAACACCCACGAAGCCTTGACATACGGAGAATCTTCCCGAGACAACGAAGGAAACACCCCATGACTCTTTATTTTGGCCGCATTAAAAGCTGAAGTAGAAGCCGTACCCACTGACGGAGATGATTTACATTTCTTTAATAATTCTTTTGACATTAGTTCAGGTGCGGATGCTCTTCTTCTTCGTTCTCTAGTAGAGGATGGGGGATGAGGTGATGTAGAATTGTTTGAACTTAGATATCGAATTGGTGAGGTGATTGCATCACCAAAGGATTTGAGGTAGCTTTTCGTGCTTTCCCGCGATGCTACGCTGTCATTGTCATCTGCTATCTTTGACGATGGGTGTCTAACCGCAAATCCTGCTCCTCCTACCGCTTTAATTCTTTGAACTAATGCCGATGCCTCTCGTAACTCTCTTAAACTTTTTTCACTCTCCGCCTCCAAATCAACAGTGTTGTCATTATCATTCAAAGGAGCGGGAACATCCAATATCTCTTCTTCATCATCATCACCAACATCCATACAATCTTGAATTCTGTATACTCTCACCAAAAGCAGTCGATGACACGTCTTGCCAAGTTTTTTGGTGACCAATTGACAATCAATCAGGTACGGTGGTAAATTCACATACTTTGGCCCCTTATTGCGTGGTTTTGGTGAAGAGAATAATAGTGAAGTTATTCCCGTGGCAATGCTTGATTCATCCTCACCATCTTCTCTTCTAACTCCATTAGCGTCGTCATCGTGCTTGGTCTCCTCCTGAACAAACCCATCCAACCTCTCTTTCTCCCACTCCCCCTCCATCCAAACCCTCATTCTCCTCCCTGGCAGTATAGCCCTCAAATGTCCCCCCTGCCGCTTAATCGTATCACCACCCAACTTTTCAACTACGTCGGTAATACATCCCATGACACTACCACACAATACATCCGGTCGTATTCTAACCATTACACATCTTAGCGGAGTAGGCTCACGCCGTCTTGCCGAAATGGGAATGGGCACTCCGTCTACATCGATATACTCTTCTTCTACGCTGGATTCATCTTGTTCCACGGGTGAAGAGCTGTAGGCAGCTATACGATTGGAGTCTTCGGTACCGGGTCGATTAGTTTCATGACGACGTTCGCCTGGACCTGGATTCCATCCGGAGTAGAGTTTACGTAGTGTTTTGGGGGAGGGGGGTTCGATGTATTCTAATGTGTGGGATGACATGTTTTGAAGATAGGTTTGATAAGTGGATGATGTGTTGGTTGAAGAGGTGGGGGGTGAATAGGGAAGAGACGGAAAGGCATCAGCTGTATCGTTTGTATTGGATATCCATTCTGGCAATGAAATGATATTCAACGTTTCTAAATCACGTCGTGATAGGAATGGACGAGAGAAGAGACCTTTATCAGACGAAGGACGAGTGACACCCAATACATTGGCATGATCGGAAAGAGTGTAAAATTTCTGGGGAGACACCTGCGTCCCATTGCCATTGTTCACATCATGTGAATTGTTCGATGTGCCCTCTCTACCACTTTGTCCCAAACTCTGACTATCTTCTTCATCGTCATCGTAAACATCATTCATCATAAAAGCACTCAATCCATTAGCCAACTCCAACTCATTCCGTAAATCATTCTGAGCATTTTCCAACCGTCTCCATTCGTCGTCCATGCTGTCTTCATCTGATGAATAATTCTTTTTCTTCTTCTTCCTACCGCTAGAAGTAACGTCGTTATCGTAGCTGTCGTCGCTAAAGTCACCCATGTAAGAGTCCAATGCCAAAGCTTGTTCGGATAAGAGTTCGGATACTTTGGGTGAGACGATTTTGGTTAGTTCTTGGAGTTGGGAGGTAAAGTCTTGGGAGGTTTCGATGTGGTTCATGGCAGCTGAGGCAGGCGGCTCTGCGGGCTCTGTGGATGATGGTGTTTCGGCCATTGTTGAGATTGTTTTGTCTGTCTATGGATTAGTATGGATGGTTTGTGTTTGATGTTGCGTCGAGCGCCATGGTTGTTTTCGGTTTCCTCTCACACGGCTCAAGTGTGATGTTGACAGATGTTGACCGTTGGGCGGGAGAAGTGGCGGCGGTGGGCGCGAGACGGTGGCACGAAAAGATTTTCTATCCCGGGAATGGATACAAACTCTGATTTGACCCGAAAATTGCTCACCATTGCCCTGTTTTAGGGCCCTTAAGTGAAAAAGGTTTGAAGCATAAGTATGAAACAAAACCTGTCATTTCTAACAAAGTATCTACAAAAGCACAACTTCAGCACAACTCCCGCATAATTGATGTAGGAATACAAGGCAGCTAGTACTGAAAAGTAATACCGATACATCTTCATAAAAGGAACACTTCCTAGGATGAGGTAAAACTATCAAACACAAGAGAGCAAGCTGCGCGACAATATCTAAATTACTTTGGTGTTTGGTAGCGGAATGGTTTAGTGGAAGCCCAGAAGATGACAGGAAATGAGGCTTTCTTGAGACCACTCAGCTTCATGTCTCAAAGAGAGATAGAAGAAGGATGCTTTTGGTGACAGGCACTTTAGTCATTTGTTTTTTGCAGTGATGTTTGGGTGGGGGCGAGAGTGGCTCAATATAAAAAAGGTTGGTGTGATGGTGCGGAGGCTCTCAATTCAGCTTGAAAATTGAGGATGAAACCTAGTGGAGTGGAGATGTTCACACATCATGGTTACCATGATCTTTGTATCCAGTCAAAGGAAAAACGCCGGTCGACCGGAG
>JALLAY010000309.1:0-17066 GCA_036939635.1 Cyclotella baltica | reverse complement strand
CTACCTTTAGGTTCGACGTCGTGAAAGTCCTTGCACAACCATCATCTCTTGGTTGGGGCATGGTTGTGACACGAAGGGTTGGGACACGTAGCCTGTCTCCGCTCCCTCCACGTCCACGCACACCAACCACACACCATCAAAAGAAGCCCATCAAACATCACACCTCCTACACCCCCAACCCCAACCCCCAGCCACTCTCTAGTAGGTAACACCCCCCCCCCACCACCACCACGAAGAGATAGACTCGGTGCTTCTTGCCACTCGGTTCATTTTAGCATCGCCTTCTGAAACTACCACCGCTCGAAGCAAATAGAAGGTAGTAGTGCATGGGAAGATCGAAGGTCATTCGTAGGTCAATGAAAATACTTGACAAAGCACTTTGGCTGCTGCTTGTAGCTGTGCCTCAAACAGCGACGGAAATGAGGGTCAAGGTCACATCCATCTCTCGAATGACGCCATGCGTATCTGGGCATTTCATGATGAGTCCTAGTACGAGAAGGGGTGCTGCATTTATGCATTGTCACAGCCACCATTTACCACGATCTGCTAAAAGTTCGCTGCGCAACTTTCGTTTGCCTGGGCTGCATTGCTCCCCAATCTTTCATCGGCGCCACAACTCTGCTAATTTATTAATGTCAGGAACCTCCAATGAGAGCAGCGAGGTGCAGACAATCAACGTGCCGCAATTGAAGAAAGAAATATCACGTCTTTCACTCCGCACTCACAAGAAGATAGGGAAGGTGGCAGTTAGGATTCAAGCTACTCAACAAAAATTAGATGAATTACGCGCTGCAATTGAAGAGAACGAAGTAGTGGATGATGCCCTATTGGAACAATTAGAACAAGCCCCACCAGAAAATGCATTGACACAACACAACAACGATTTGGCCACCCTACAAACTCGTTTGCAACAATTGAATTTTCTTGAAGAACAGTTCAACAACCCTCCCCTAAAAAATAAGTCGAATCTGACGTCTCAACAGTTACTCACACTTACTCAAATGGGAGAAAAAATACTGCAATACATTCAACAACTGGAAATCACCGAAAATGAATCCGCCAAGAAGAAGAGGATTGAGGAAGATGCCAAGAACAAGAAGAGTAAGAAAGAAATGTCTCTTCAGAATCAGCAGAAACAACAGCAGTCGCAGGGTCCTCGATTGCCATATAGGCGGTATTTTACTGAAAGCAATATAGAAATCAAGGCAAGCTTTTGATTTTTATCAACTGCATGATTGTTTCTTTCAACTTATTGATTTATTCACCATAACATTCACACTCTCATCTTTTCCATCCCCCAGGTTGGCAAACAAGCAGCCGACAACGATGCCTTATCCATATCTCCAGAATATCGAATCGGATCTTATTGGTGGTACCACGCCTCCGGTTGTTCTGGCTCCCATGTTGTATTATGTACCGATGACCCGTCTCCTTCCGAAGAAGATGTCAAAGATGCTGCCTCTTTGGCTGCATTGAAGAGCAAATGCATTGGTCAATCGGTGATTAAAGTTAGTATGACGAGAGCGAGGAATGTAAGTAAGCCTCGTGGTGCACCTGCGGGGTTGGTGCAGTTGAGTGGGGATGTGAAGACCATTACTTTGAGGAAAGATGAGGTTGTGCTGCGATGCGAAAGGTTGGAGAAGACTGTGATGGTCAACTGAGAATATGTACCAATCATATCCTAACATCTTAATGATTTATCCTTGACCATTGCTTGTGCATAATTTTACATGAAATGAATACGAATAAGACAATATATCGCTATTGTTTTAACAGATTTAAGTGTTTGAATTAGTCACTTCTGGTGTCTAATTCAATACCTCGCAATTCACAATGTACGGTACAATCAACCAAAAATCATCAGCAAGTAGATACAAGAAGCCTTGTCAACCCAAAATTCCTGTTTTCAACAGTTCGTAGTTGGCCTACTACGTGGTGCAACATGTGGAAAAGTCAGTATGTTTGATCACCATGGATTTTGACGGTGAACAAGTGACACATACAAGTAGAGATATACAACACTAGTTCAGTGGCACCCTGTCCCAGGGCATAAGTAAGTCTTCACCTTATCATTCAGGCCCATTTTGTGCCAACTTCCAAGTATTCAGGTAGCACAAAATGGGTAAATAATATGTCGAAAGGCCATGAAGTTGCGCTAGAAATTCAAGGTCCCTGGGGCAGGGTGGTTCAGTGGTGTACTAAGTCACAAAAGAGTACAGGAGCCTCGAATATAACAAAGTCAAGGATTAGTTGGTTCTATAACTAATTTAATTCAAATAACGTCTATTAGATTGATTGTGAGCTTATCACTCGTATTCATTCAATCAAATAGCATATAGCATGTAACGAGAACACCGATATCAAAATCTATTCCGTATGACAGCATGAGAAGCGAATAATAGGTGTCAAGAAAGACGTCATCAATAAATGCCCAGATAAATAAGTCAAATTCTACGTCAATCTTCCAATCTCAACATGGAGAAACTGGGGGGATGTGGCAACAAATTGTATGTGGGTCTGTTTGGGCATAGTATGTAGACATCAGATTGTCAGATTTTCGAAAAACAATTTCTCCGGCATACATTGATTTAATCGTAATTTAGCTAATTTGTCTGAAAATAATCTGATACTTGCCATGTCGCTCTGACACTTTGTGGCATACCCTGGCACTTGTCTAGTCCTGTTTATTGTCTGACTTTTTTCTACTCTGAGTTTGAACATTGGCAATAATAATTATTAGGCCAATAACTCTCTCTGGCTGCATAACAGCAGCCATTTTTGTTATTGCAAACAAAGCACTCTAATACAAACAAAACAGCAACTACTGCTGCAAATGTAGCAAAGAAAAAGCTTTTGTGATTTTATTTGCCCTGCAGCTGCGGTGTTTGTGGAGCACCAGCAGAACGACTCTCGTTGCAGTGATTGTTCGTATTATTGCGAAGTGCGAAGTTTACGAGTGTAGCAGCTGCATTGAGCTAAATGGCCAAATTTTGCGGCTGCACTTATTGTTCAAAATTGCCTAAGCTGCATTGCAGCAGCAATACAATACTTTAAAAACAATAAGAATACAGCGCTGTAGAAATATTTAGATGCTGTAGACACTGCTGTCACATAAATAGTAACAGATGCCTGCTGCTGCAATATCAGCGGCCATTATCTTACATCACTACACAGCTCCAACAAAATATTAACTAAATTGATGTTGCCGTGACTGCTGCAATCACAGCAGCTGCAATAGCAAATAAAAAGTTGCTACAATCACTGCAGCTACAATAAAAACAGAACCACTGCCAGTGCCACCGTCAACACCTCCCGGGGCATCAGCAGTGGCTTTGTTATATAGGCTTTATTCATGGCACCGATTGCCAATCACTGATTATTTTTATTAGAAGATGAAGGATAAAAGCAACAACGATAAATTGCATTAAAGAAGTCTGTAATAAATCTTTGACTTTCCCAAGTACAATTAATATGCAGATTTTGGAGTTTTCATAGCAATGCGCTTTTCTCATCCCTGGTCTATTGTATTATTTTCCTAATTGAATATTCAATAATCTATCTGCTTGAGAATCATTGTGTTCCGGTTACATCATTAGCAATACCTTACTTAAATAATCTTGAGTGTGACTTTTTTATCATAATAATGAATTGATGACTTCCTTCAAAAAGTCTTGTAGCGGGAAAGTAAAGAAGGGCTGTGCGCAAGCTCGGGTTAAAAATGTGCCAAATTAAACAAGTTTAACAAAGGAATTCAATACATTAACATGTGCAGTATCCAAAAGATCCCGCCAAAACTGCCGCCACCATCTCATCGGCGAAGCACATGACATGAGCTTTTTGCAGACTTTTCGTGATGCGTGCCAAAAGTGCTTTCAAGCAATTTAATTCAACCGATTGAAAGATAAGGTGATGATAAGCGGTGGGCGTAGAGGAATAATGTGCAATAGCATCTGTTGAGGACAATTTGAAAGCCTTCTCTTAAACAACGGCACATCAAATACTATTAATAGATCATAGCTGCAGGCGCCGGAACACATCTTATGTTCGTTGGCAGCCTTTTCAATTACATACATCACAATTGTTTGAATAAAACGTAGAAGATGCCGGGCCTAACGGAACGTGAAAGAGCCAAGCGAGCCAAAATGGTGGCTCGTTTCAATGCCATCAAACACAATACCATCATGGCTTCTGACGCCTCGGCAGTTTCGAGCTTGGATGGCGTTACTTCAACACCCAAGAAGGAGCAAAGAGATTCTGATGATTCTGGCAGACTGAATAATTATTCATCTTCAACGAAGCTACAGGAAGTTGGGCAGACTGTAAGTGGGACTGGTTCGCTTGAGGAGAACGCGGCAGTCAGTCGTGAAGGACCGAGCAAGACTTCCGCAGAGCTTGACATCAATCAGGTTGACACGTTGTCGCTGGAATATTCATATTCTGTGCCTGCTCCTGAACCAGTCTTGAAAATGATGGAACAAAAAGCTTCTACAGTACCACCTCAAGAACGTAAACCATCTCTGCCACCAATAAATACTGCACCAACCACATCTCTCTCAGATTCGATCCCATCAACTCCAACCAAGAACACTCCCAGGAGCCAAAGCACTCCACGTTCTCGCAGAAGCACCTCTATCGCCGATGCCAAGAAGAAATTAGCTGCGGCTCGTAAGGTCTCTTCATCTCCTAAACCAAACGTGGACAAGACAGTCTTAAAGGAGGTTGCCAGTAAAATTCCAGATGTCGACAACGAGATAATGAGGGAGGCTGATAGAAATTACTTGTCCAAGTTGGAAGGCAGGGCTGATATTGGGAAGAATAAAGAGACGTCAGATGTTGGAGAGAAGAAAGAGACCTTAACTGAGATTAAAACCGAGAAGACTGTTCAAGACACTTCTTCAACCTTAACCAGTATTGATTCAGGCTACGGATACAAAAGTTATTCAGTTCCCAGTTCTCCCTCTTCCAGGTTCCGATCCGACAAAATTGCCAAAATTCGTGCAAGAAGTCCACGCTTTGCAGATAGACATAAGAATTTACTGTCGTCAATGGCACCAGATGAGGGGAGGGAAGCTATCACAAAACGATTCAGTAATGAGCATGGCAAGGCGACGCCTAGCAAGTTGAGGGGGAGTGGTGAACTCAAAGAGACAAAGAGGCGGTTGAACGATAGTTTCGGGACGGTGGTGCAGAACCCAACTAAAGATAGATGGAGTGATGAATTCATCAAGTCAGATGGGCCGCAACATGCTGATAATGATGCTCCTCGTTTTAGTAATGAGTTTGATGCTTCCAGGTTGAGTTATGGATCTGACACACAAACGATTAGTGATGATATGAATGCCAGGTCAAGTTATGGGTCGGATGCAAAAACAATTAGCGACGAGCTGAATGCATCAAGATTAACTAGAGATTCGAGTACTCGGAGGATTAGCAACGACTCGGATTATAGTGGAGGTTTGAATGCATCGGTTATGAGCAATGACACATCGAGGTTGAGTGATTATGTAAATGCTGAAGATGAGAGGTTCAAAAATGATGTCAGTACTCAGAGGAAGAGCAATGACTTGCAATTAAGTGTAGATGTGAATACGCCGAGGTTGAGCGATGAGACGTCAAGGCTGAGTGATTATTTAAACAGTACTCAGCGGTTCAGCAACGATGTCAGTGCTCATAGGCAGAGCAACGACTCGCAAGCAAGTGAGTATGTGAATGCACAGAGGTTGAGCGATGAGACGTCAAGGCTGAGTGATTACTTGAATAGTACTCAGCGGTTGAGCAATGATGTCTCTCGATTCAGTCACGACTCGAGGGTGAGCAATGATGCTTCAAGATTAAGCAGCGATTCAACTACTCAGATTGCACATGACACATCGAGATTCAGTGGTAACTTGTACACTCAGAGGTTGAGCAATGATGCTTCAAGACAAAGTCATGATTCAAATACGCAAAGGCTGAGCCATGATACCTCAAGGCTTAGCACTGATTTGAATAATCAGAGGTGGAGAAATGAAATAGCTCGAAGGCTGAGCACTGGATCTGACAATTCGGAAGTTACTGAACTAACTCAAGCTACTGGAGTTACTCTTAAAGCGAAAGACACGATTGCTAGAGAGAGTGGTATTTTACAAGAGCCCGAACCCATGCCAGAGCCACAACCTCAGCCGCATACAAACAAAGTCAAAAAGACGTGGCAGGAACAGTCCAAGATAGCCGCCAAAGCAAAACAGTACCGGAAGTGGCAGCATTATACAGCAACGAAGAAACAGGATGAGCCTTCTCAGGAGGAATCAAAGTCTACTGAAGTTCTTGGATCATATCAATCTAGTGTGCAGTGTTCAAACAATGGGTTGGTTAATGTTGAACGAGACCTTTTCGAGCCCCGGCCATCAGAGAAAGGCAGAGAGAATCCCATCATGAAGTATCTGCAATCTAATTATGGGTATGTGGATAGGGGTGAAGACTTGTATGAGCCTGAACAACCACAAGAGAAAAGCAGTGAGGATCCTATCCAGGAGTATTTGAAAACTAACCAGGGACTGCAAGAGAGGGAGCAAGATTTGTTTGAACCTCGGCCTCAAAACATCAATGATGGGTTCAAATACTGCAGTTTTGATGCTAACAGCCAGACGGAGGAGCCTGAATACTTAATTACTCCAACTCCAATTCTAGGTTTCCATGGATATCAAGGATCTCTGGCTGCAGAAGAACCGACTGTAGCTAATGTTTTCCTCGACGCGTATCAGCCATCGCCCACAAGGCGGAGTTTAGATATGGATTATGCCGCCCAGGCTCAAGCCTACTTGTCTGACTATGTAGAAGAAGATATGAACGAGAGCTTGCCCGATGATAATCAGACATCACCCTCCAGAGAGAGAATTGACAAGAGAACTTCTACCACCTCGTCCTCTGTAGCAGCAAGCACTTCCTCTCAGTATAAAGAATTGGTACCCAATAGATCAGATACAAGTAAAAGCTCAGAACCTAGTTCAAGTTTTGAAACGGAACATTCCAAGAGCAAGTCTACAACAACTTCTCAATCTTCGTCTAAATCGATTGGTAAAAGTGCCGACGTTGCAGCGGCAAGCTGTTCTCTTTCTCAATACAAGGAATTGGTGACAAATAGATCAGATGCTAGCAAAAGCTCAGAACCTTTGTCGAGTTTCGAAACTGAACATTCTCATTCTAAGAGCAAATCGGCGGCATCCTCTCAATCATCCTTATCCAAAACTACTGGGAAAAGTGCCGATACTGTGAAATCAAAGGCACTGGTTGCAAGTAAATCAGATGTTAGCAAAAGCTCAGGGCGTTCATTGAATCAACTCACTATATCAACATCAGACGTCCAGTCATTTCTTCCCACTGAAGAAGGATCACAATCTTCGCACAAGCTTGCAGGGGAGGTGTTTCTCTCCACGTCCAAAGACACAGAAACTCAAACCCGTTCAAATGAGAATGATGACGATCAGTTCCTGTCTCAGTTTGATTGGCCAATGGATGCCTTCTCTCCCACATCCTGGGGTGGAGAGGCGAATGGTTCGGAGGATAGCAAGTGGGATAAAGCAGCCACAGATGCTCCCAGTTCACCAGCGACAGTCGAAGAAAGAAAGGGCTGGGATTTTACGACGAAAGCTCGTTCAGTTGAATGGGGAGAAGGAGATGACGAACACTCCAAAACAACCAAGTCACCGAAAAAACTGGAACGGGAGTGTGATTCTTCTTGGGGCCAAACAGAATGGGATGATGTAAGGGATCCGATAGATGATGAACGTGCGGACGGTACTGGTGAGGCCGTAAGCGCAGAGGCAGAGGAAAGAGTTCAGGAAGTTGATGAGTCACGAGATGGAGCGCAAGGAGATGGGCTGTCCTGCATTGATCAATATGAAGGATTTGGTGAAGTTCAGCATGCCGATTGTCCTAGCAGGATGGAGTCCGAGCTTGCAGACTCTCGACGGGAATCAAATGAATTGGCTTCACCAAGTATAGAATCCAAGTGCAGTGAAGGTACAATGGGCACAGCAACAGAATTTGATCCAATTTCACTATTTGAGGGATCAGGCAGCTTTCCCAGAGAGATAGAAAGCAGTGACTCCTTCCCAGCTTGCGACATGGAAGAAAATGATGCAACTGCTGTTTCTTGGGGTTCTGCCAAGGTTTTGAAAGCAAATGATGATGCGACTTCTTCGTCGAAGGCTGGAGATCCAGTGGATGCTTCAGGTAAAGCCTCAGCTAACACCCCTTCCGGGAAAGAATCCCTTGAGTCTTGGTGGCAAAGTCGTTACGCTTCTTCACAGAATAACGATATCAATGCAGCAATCCAGGAGGCGCTGATGAACCAAACTGTCTCGCGTGAGGAAGAAAGATGTGATCATGAAGCGGCCGAAAGAGGTGATTCGTCTCCTCGTTGCAAACCTGAGTTTGCAACTCCCAAGCAGCCGCAGCATCAGAATGATGACGTGTTTCAAGATCCTTTAAGCGCAAGAACGAAATACTTCCCACACAACGCCATGTCTTCGCCTGATGATGATAGCATTTTTGGCGATCTGGATGATGATTCAACGGGGCGCCCTAAATCTCGTAATTCATTGACGAACAACAAGTCAAAGCGAAAGAGCTCTGCATCCAAGTACGGGACCATTGCTAGTAATACTGAGACTGAAGACATATTTGCAGGTGTATCAATTAGCCAAGTGAATGCACAGAAAAATTCCAACACCAATCCTTTTAAGTCACTTCTTGACGGATCAACCACGCCCGGTAGTGAATCATTGCACAAGAAGACAAAGAGCTCTTCTAGAGACCCTGAATATTGTCTGGAAGAAATGGAGGAGATGGAACCAATGGGTCTCTTCATGGGGGATGGGAGCTACGGTGTTATCAACGTAAAGGATTCAGGCAAAAATTCCCCCAGTGGAGCTTCGGTGACGTCGGATATTACAACGTCTGTTATTTTTGGTGGAGATTTTGGGAAGAAAAGGTCGCTGTCAAGGAAGGGGACTAGTATGTCGATGGATAAACCTGAATCAATCTTCGAGCTCCCTGACGTCTTGAGTGATAAACCCGTTTGTTCTCCAGCCAACAGCTGTAGAGGTACACCTGATCAGGGCTTTGATGATGATAATGTTGAAAATGTTGATCCTCAACACGGAGTGACTGCGCAAGAATCAAAAGATCTCAAGGATGCTAGTAGGATACGGTCACTAATGAGCCAATCTACCTCAGATGAAGGTACTGAGGAGAGCAATCCATCAATATTGAAGAAAGCCCTCTCGATGATGAAAGAGGGCGCAGCTGCTTCAAAGGCAAAATGTGCCACAGCAAATGGACCTTTGGATTCAGTAGGAGGTGGAGCCAAGGCGGCGGCCACAATTTTTGCGCTTCCTATAGCATGTGGATTGCTAGGAGCTTCTTCTTTTGTATACTGTGCAGCAAAGGGTGCAGAGACATGTGCAACAAAGGGAGGAGAGGCGTGTAAGACAAAGGATACCGATGCATTTTGTGCGACAAAAGGGATGGGCATGTTCTGTGCAACTGGTAAGATTTTTATGGCGACTTTCTGTAAGATCAATCTGCTGCTCTTTAACGCGAACTTCTTCATCTCGTTCTTGACAGATCCTAAGCACACAGAGATGAATGGTTTAAATGAAGATGGGCTTGCAGTCGATGGTGCTAGCACTAAGAAAATGTCAATCTTGGATGAACTAGCAGTCAAAGATATCCATAGTGACACTCTTGATGAAACAGTTGGGTCCAATGCAGAAATTGAAGGTCCATTCGGTTCAGATGACGCATCTCATACAGCTGGATCTAACTCAAAGTTGGAGACTGGTGGCGTGGCATGCTCAGCAACAATTGTGACAGAGGCAAACTCTGAAACTATCGAAGAAAAGTCATCTGTCGTGGAAGAAGACACAGTTGTAGTCGTAGAAGAAGAAACTGTGGCAGACGAACATACCCTGAATACGAATGAGCGTACACTGTCCACATATGACAGAACAGTAACTACCTATGATGACGATGATTCGGTTGATGATGATGAAACTGATTATGATGACGAGTCTGATTCCACAGAGCAAGAAGAAGGCCATGAAATTGCTGACATTGTTTCTCTATCGAAATTTGAATTACTCAAATGGAATGACTGGGAGAGTAAAGATAATCAAGACTGCGGAAACGTGTTGTCCCCGCGAAGCAAGAAGTCACTAGAAGAAGAACAAACAAGAGCCTATGAGAAGCTATTGTTTTACGCTTACACAGCATTAACGGTGCCCCTTCCAGCTGAGATTGTTGAAAAGCGTGAAGAGCTAGATCCCTCTGGCAGTAGTGTTGAATATCCTCCTGTTCTTTCTCCAAGAGGCGCGGAATTGAGATGCGAGGCCATGAAGCTGCTGCTGACTCGGCTGGGTGAAGATGGAATGGAAGTATTGAAACTCAACCGAGAGAAAAAGTGGCAACAAAGGTTTCTCACGATAACAAAGGAAGTTGTATGGTTCACAAAATCTGATGACATTAGATACAACAAGATTGACTGTTGCCCTCAGGGCTTGTTGTGGGTGAAGAAATTTAATGGTCACAACAATGAGCACAGTGTGTCATCAGTTGGCAAAAACGGCAAGGGCGGTATCATGTTTACTTCGATCAAATCTGTATCCGTGACAACAGATCATTTCGGTCTCTCAAAGAAACAAAAGAAAGGAAAGTTTAAGGACAGCTTCACCTTTGTTTTGCATGCAGACTTTGATGGAACCAAACGTGATATCCTCTTCCGGTGCTGCAACAAAGACGACATTTGCACACTCTCTTCAGGATTTCAAGCAATCATTGACAGAATAAAGAATGAGACTGTTGTGGTTCCCAAGCCATTGACAAGTCAACAAAACAAACTGCCAATGACAGCAGAACAAGTGACTTCTCCATTGGCCAGTGCCAAACCGTTTTCCCCGAAGGCTATTGGATCTGAAGACCGGTGGGAAGTCTAAAGATGTTTATATGTTATTATTGCCGTTGCATAAATGTTTAAGATTATTACGTTACCATATTGTAGTTTGAGTTGAGATTGATGCAACCTTCTAGCATTTGCTGTGCATTAGATATTCAAGAGTAATCTTCTTGGCTATTGCATGTTGTATGCATATTTTTCAAGCGTATACTACTTCTCGGCTACCACACTACCAACTACCGGTTTTATTTATTTCCGCATTGGATCAGTAGTAGGATTTGCATATTGTCGTATTGAATGTCCTCCATCTACATCCAAAACAACACCAGTAACAAATGGTGCAGTGGCCAAATAGTAAATTGCCTCTCCCATATCCTCTGGCTGCCCAACTCTCTTTAATGGTAGGCTTGATGCTGTATTTGCCAGCATAGCATCCCTACGATTTTGATCCATGTGATCAAACCGTTCTGTATTGCAAAATCCAGGGCTTAGGCAGTTGACTCTCAATCTTGGGCCAAGCTCAAGTGCTAATGATCTTGTCAGCCCTTCCAGGGCACCATTGGTTGATGCTAAAGGAGAGCAATTTATCCCTGGTCGACGACCCTTTCCATCAGTGAACGTGTTTCAGATATAGGTAGATCTGTTATCGGACCGTGCGGTGCCTTCCCTGCGCATGAAACAACTAAAGAATCCCATTCACCTGCTGCAATACCGTCTCCAAACTTTTGCACCGCAGCCTCGTCAGTGACATCCAGTGAAAATACAGACACCAAGCCATTCGCATCTGCTGCAGCTCCGATTTCTTTGGCAGCGCGATCTAGTTTGTCCTTTGATCTTGATACAAGTAAAGCTTTGCCACCACGCCGTACGGACGCTAAGGCAGCCGCCTTGCCCATTCCTGAACTTCCGCCGACAACAATGATGTTTGGTGGAGTTGACAATCCCAGAGCTGCACATGATAGTAGAAAATAGATGAAAAGTGATGGTAAAAGAGTGGAATACGCTGACATCATCGTTATGTAAGGTAGTTTAGGTTTAGGTTCATTGTTGATTGAAAATCTCGAAACTTGGGTAATCAACTAAAACTTCGATTATGAACTTCATTAAAGTTTTACAACTTCGAACTTACTAGGCTCTGGGAGTAATACTACACAGTTTCCAAATCAGTTGTTTTTTCACTCTCACCCTTCTCAAGAAGAGTTCAGTTGGAACAGGGAACAACGGCTGGCTGTGTTGATGTTAATTCAGGTAAGGTCCCAAGTCTCTACCGGTGGTCTAAATAACTCCAGTTGGCATTGCAATCGAATATTATTAATTAAACGTGAGCTAAGACGAAAGTCTCTCTCATGCTGGGGCTCCAGTACTTACCAAACTTTAATCACTGGGTTCCTCACTAGAGGCCTCTTTCTGACTGCCACGTCACTCGGTGTGTCACTTCAACTTGTAGGCGGCCGGTTCTCCTTGCAGTGATCTCCATCACCAACAGCAACAGCCTGCACTAGAGGGAATATCTCGGGTAAATTTGTAGTACCTTTCTAAGTAGGAAAAATTGCTTGTGCCCGTGAAACTCAGTTAGATCATCAAAGAAATAATCTGGAACATAAATGTCACTGAAAGGATGCTAAGCAAATGAATCATTTTCTTTTGTAACATATTGTCAATGTCAATCCATTTTAATTTTAATTTTGTTACATAGTTTCATGCTGGGCACTTAAATATTTCACGCCATTGTGTTTTCCATGGTAGTTGTATGTATCAAAACACTGACCTCCACTCCATCTCCTTTCATAGTATCGTTTCTTTCGTATTTTTCATTCTCATTTTGAATAACTCTTACTTTCACTTTGAGAACTATTGCAGAGTACTGCTTTCATTCTTAGCAAGTCTAACGGCAGCTGATTCCAAAGATGTGCAATTCTCCCCCTCTTTGCAAGACTTAAAGCAACTTTTGGTGGTCGAGCAGCAAACCTACTTCAGACAGCATGGTTTCTTCTTGGTCACCAGAAAAGAGTAAGTAGGGGTTGGTATTTCTGAAAATCATTGGTTCAACTTGTTGTAAGAGAGCATAATTAGTTGTTTGGAACTCAACAATCAACCAACAAGGGAAATGTAAACATATCATTGGTGAGTTGTTTTAAATTCTGAGCATCATTCATTCGAGGAATTGATTGGTTTGTTCGAACAAAATTGGAGAGGTCATTAATTAGTTCATTTGATCGATTGGTTTGACTTATTAGTTCTTTTTGAGGTTATATGTGTGGTTTGTGGTTCAGTTTTGTTGTTAGGTCTTGTGGTTGGCATGTGTGAATTAGAAAATGAAATTGATCAGATGTGAAGTCACCAAGCCAACCTTAGTCAACCCAAAGTAATGAACCATCACAAGCAAGACTGATGATACAACTAACAGCCATGACTTATTGCTTGTTGCGTGGCAGCCGCAGCTCATTCCATTAAAAATGATTCCTTTGTCTCCACAGTCCTAGTAAAACACATGGATGCTGACCACCTCTCGTAAAGGCATTGCCATATTACCACATTGCATATCCTCCTCTGACCAGAGGTTTGGGCACACATCAATTGATTTGCATAAACAATCATTTCACTCCAGTCTCCAATACATTCAAATAATGGTATTAAGTTCATTTGAGAATGAATTGTGATGTTGTCTTACAAAAATGTTACTTATAGTATTTTTTATTCAGTTTATCCTTTATCCCCATTTTATTACACAGAGATGTTTGACAACACACAACCCATAATGTTAAAATATCTCTCAAGAAATGATTTGGACATGATAACAATGAAGATAGCAAAGTTCGGTACATAGAGTACCCTTGAGTAGATTGCACAAAAATGCATGAAAATTTATTATAGATGATGTATTTCACCGCTAGTATGGTATAGTCTGAAAACAATGAGTAATTTCACACTTCTAACAGTTTTCTTGCCTTAGCTTGTCCGTAATGATAACAATGCATGACACAACAATCAGTTCCATTTTAAGAAATACTTTACCATACTGGAGAAATAATAAAAAGGGGGCTCATAAAGCAATAAGCTGAGAATACAGATTAACAGCAAGATATTATTCATTTGCATTTCCTGTGTTCATGAAACTTTCACCAAGCCCCTGTTGCTGAATTCAAATAATTTATGTATGAACATGTATTTTTGATTTTTAGATCATTGTACCGTTTTGAGGGTAGAGACCATTTCATAATTCTTCTAGTTTGGTTCAACACACAATGATATTATACTCTTCTTAAAGGCAACTTCTCAATCTCCACATCATCATCCACATCACCCAACACTTGATAACCTTTTCCACTGGCATTCTTCTTCTTCTGATGCAGACCCAATACATGTAGTAAAGACAAGATAGACACCACAACCACTATGACTACAAACCACGTAAAGCTCCTATCCCAACTATCAAACAAATTTTCTCTAATCCGTTGATCCAAATGATGCTGACTGTGACCCTCAATGTATTCCCATGGCAAGGTGTTAATTTCGTATAGTATAGAGCCAAGTGCCCAAGTGACCTTTTGTCCATTGATGATGTCCGTGGCAGTAATGTAAGTATGGTCGTCAAAACCATATCCATACCGAAGTATGGCATGGACATAGGCCGTCTGAAAACAATAGCTTGCCAGCTCATCTTCGGATACCTTGCCTTGGGTGTTTTTGCTATTGTACTTCACCACATCATCCCAGCTCATCGAACACACTTGGCGACCCTTGGCATCCAAGTCGGCTATACTGGAACGAGGAGGCAGCTGCAGGAACTGCCACACATGAAAATAGTTGCTAAAAGCAAGAAACTCATCTTGAGTAGGCAATTCTGGTTGATAGACTCCGGCAAAGGAGCAAGAGCCCTGATGAGAGAAATTACACCAAGCATTAGATCTTTGATTCAATACGTCTCTTGCATAAATTTGGCATTCGTCCCAATTTCCTGTTGGTTTGTTGTTGACCAACAAGGCATGATAGGACCCTTCTTTATCAACGCTGGTTATCTCATCAACATTGGGATTCCAAGTCTCCATCCCCGCTTCATCAAAATGAATGTTTGATTTAAACTCAATTTTCTTCTTCCCGCCACCAGGCAAACATGGGTTATAAACACCATCCACCAACCGTTCTTTATCATTGGCATCTTTCACAAGACGTGCCTGAAACCTCTCCTCGGCAGCATTATGCCCAAACATCAAATGAGAATGAGCATAAACATTCCAATGCTTCCCCTGCCCAATCTGGAACTTGAACAGTCCCGACATGACATCTCCATCAGGTTGATAGAAGGATATCTGCGCACTGGCACCTCCCATATCCAAGGCACCATACGTCTGGATCGAGCCACCACTACCACCTCCAGCATCACCCGCCCCCTCTGAATTCTGCATTAAATTCCCCAGGAGGAAATTAACCCCCGCCCATCCATATACCGCCTCTTCTTCACCGGATATCACTCGAACACGTTCTTTTTGATCCCAGAATGGACAATATGTAGAATTAGCAAAAAGCTCTCTTACTGTATTGATAATACGCTGTCTCTTGTCAGTTGACAATCGTCTCATTCCAGCCGTAGCCTTGAGAAAAATAGGAAATGTATCCCATTCATCCTGCTTCGTATGCAATACCGTCTTGGCAAAATTCAACAGAGGTTCCAAATAATAAGCAATGGCATTCTTCAATGCTTCTCCCTCTAAATGACCAAACGTTGCAATACCGGGTCTTAATCGTTCGGTCCATCGTGATTCTATGCCGGGAAAGGAGAGTTTCGAACCCTTGACGGCGGATTCTACCTCGTTCTTGTTGGCGAGGATACGCGGTTCGAATTGGTAGATGTGCATTCTGGAGCCGGTGGAGCCTGCGTCAATCTGAAGACGAAGACACAAGTTGTGAAAAAGTCAGAAATGTGTAAATGAAAAAGATTAATGTAATAGCAATATCTCACCATCAATCCATGAACACTCTCTTTGCCAATCCCACTGCTCCTCAATAACTCTGCGTATCGCTTCCTTCGTTTCTTATCGGCCTTTGCAATAAGCTTTTCTTCGATTCGTTTTTTCTTTGCCTCCTCCTTCTCATCTTCTTCGTGGGCTTGGGTTTCTAATTCAATAGCATCTACTTTGTCATGATGATGGTGGAGGGATCGATGGGACGGTCGAGAGAGGTGGGTTTCATACGATCTTTCGTCTTCTAGGGGATGGCGCGTCATTTTCTATTGAATTTTTTGTATGAATGAAATGATGTCGTATCGTACTAAATTTGGATGAATATTTCTATCTGATGGAACAATGTTCTATTCTAATGCTCTATTCAATTGTTCTGTGTTCTATTCTATGCTGTGATAATAATTGACTGTGATTGAAGCAAGTGGAAGAAATCTGAAGAAATCGACATTGGATAATGGGGTTGCTTTGATTCCATCTCGTGCGGATGGTTGTTGTTGATGGACGGAGGAGATCGACGAGAAGAGATGATGGAAACGCACGCAATGATGATGTCCGTTGAAAATTGAATCTTCGGTGTCTTGCATGTGCATTGTTCCACATTAACCAGAGAAGAAATGACGTCATAACAGCAGGCTTCGTACCTGTTTTACTTAATAGAATTAGTCCCATTCTGTCCATAGCAATGTTTTATTTAAGGGAGAAGGAACAATGATGTATGTGTTTCGGAGAAAAGAATGGGTCGTTCATGAATCTTCTATTCCACGTGGAAGCTGAAACGGATTTGAGGGCGAATTTCACCCTTTATCTTGTGTACTTCCTTTGTTGCAAAACAATATAAAGAAGACGCAGGCAAGCCCTTTTACTTACCAAAATTAACAAAGTGAAGTTTGTCGGTTTGTCATCAAAAAAGTGAAGTTTGTCATCAAAAAAGTGAAATTTGTCACCAACAACAGTCAGACCAAATTTCGAGTTTGGCAAAAATCATATTTCAATTTCTTGTTTGTCGTGATCGGCCGACAAACTTCACTCTATCTCGTAGAACATACTAATTCCTTTTCAGTAGAAGGGATGATGCCAGAAAAGAGGCCCTCGATTTTTTGCGCGTCTTTTCAGCCATCCACAATCTCTCAATTCCAAAACTCAACTCACACGTAACAAACTTAATATTT
>JALLAY010000308.1:0-17940 GCA_036939635.1 Cyclotella baltica | reverse complement strand
CACACAAGCAGCACGGGTCAGCCCTAGCCGGCGTGTTGCTCGTAGAGCGCCTGCTCTTCTTACCATGCAGACGGGGGTCGGTGTCAGACAAGTTGGGCGTGGTGGTGCTGTTATCGTTGTTCTGTCAAATGGACAATTTTTGAATGGTTTAGACAGGATAGTGAATGAGTTTTCTGCCCGACTCCGGAAATATACAGCAACCACAGTAGATGTCAATATTAGATTAAGCTGGATGAAATTGCCAGTTAGCCAACAAGAAATCCCAGAAGTTTACTGAACACATCTACCACTACTAAATCAGTATGGTAACTTAGACTCTACCATTCCCACCTAATCTCGAAACACTTCTACATAAATGATTTCTACCTGTGTACTACCTATTTCTCTACTAAATAAACCCTTTTTCAACAGAAGTAGTAGCAGTAACAGCAACAGCAGTAGTAGTAATAATAATAATAATCTATTTAATAATGCCTCGTGGATAGAAGTACTCATGGGCATTGTGTATGCGGATAAAGCAAAGGGCGGAATTGGTAGTTGAAATCAACAAAAGTAGAATCAAAGGTGTTAGTTTCATCCTCTTTTTGACATAATTTTGATGATTAATCTAGTAATGAATAGGTAATTGATGGTTCTAATTGATTATTGTTTGTTTTATAGAATATGGATAATCTCCTACAAATTGGGCAATGACTAACGAGAGTACTTTGACGTCAACCTAATGACTCTGAGAGCACGTACACATAAATACTGATTCAACTGTCTCTCATATTACTGCTCTTGTTGTCAATAACATACTGGACACTTATTTCTAAAGGCACGTTCTACTAGGCTCAATATTGTCATCACACATTTATGAAGGACACTTAAAATCAAAGGATAGTGCCCAAATATTGCAAGTGTTACCAATGGATTCAACTGCAGTCTCCACCCCTTGATCATCAATCAATTTCAGTGATGCTCCGGACAAACGACACAAGCACCTGCTGGGGTCATTGGAGTTCCTACACCAGCGGTTCATTTGTGACAGAATCAACAGGATATTCAGAGCCTAAGTCAACTTCCCACCATACTGCAGCCCCACGTCCATTTATGTGCGAAAACGAGTTCATACTACCATCTACTGCACGACTGGCCTTGAAGTATTTCAATGTAGATGATTGTCTTGCTGATTTGTTCTTGGCGACCTCGTTTCCAGAAGAATACACTCGGACTTCAAAAATGTTGATGGTTCCTGTTTCAAGCTCAATCTTGACCTTCCTTGCTTTGCGTGGAACACATGAGGTGGGGCTGGCACTTGTTGGCCGAGAACTTGTTGGGGATAGTGATGTGGGGTTGGAGGTTGATGCTATGGGTGTGGAAGTTGGCACATGTGATGGGGCTACTGAAGGGGAAGCGGTTGGTGCTATGGGGGAAGAGGTGGGTGCTGTTGGGGAAGAGCTCGGTGACACTGAAGTAGGGGCTGCTGTGGGGGGTGTGGTTGATGCTGTGAGAAAGGTTGGAGATGCTGTGGGTGCGGAAGTTGGTGCCAGTGAGGTTGGGGGGATTGATGTTGGAGCTGCAGGGAGAGAGGTTGGGGNTATGGGTTATGGTCTTATACCTGCTACTAGTGCTAGGAGATTAGATAATTATATGAATGTAAAGATTCCTTGAATCATGTTCAAGCACAATGTTGGTGTCATTTAAACCATTGCAAATGCATAAAATAAACTATAAGATTATCTCATTGTGAGCCTATTGATCCTTTTCTTGTTTATGTCACCAAGCCAGTGACATTTGCGTGTTATGTAGAAGTTCATATGGTGTGACGGTGACACACGTGGCATGTCATATGACGTGTCAATACGTGTCATATGATGTGTCTTTTGAGGGGGGAAATAGGTGACGGGGACATATATGACAATTCCAGCTAAGTGGCCAGCATTAATCTAATAATGGCCATATTTGGATGGTTGTGCTTCATAACAACTTATTGTAGAAATGGTAAACCTACATTGTTCATATAAGAAGTGCATTATAATCTCCAGCTGAATCAGCTTCCGGCGTCTTACAGATCCAATATGTGTCAAGTGACTTAAAGATTGATTCTATGAATCTAAGAAGTCATTTTAATCAGGTAGGGTATTGGACTCCTAAGTAATAGTTCACAGTTTAGAAAACTATACCCACTGTGTCGTATTGTATTGCATCTTCAACAAGGCTTGGGCCTGAAATGTGGTGTTTATTACCTTTGATCCAAGAGGGCCAAGCAAACTCATGTGTTTAAACTGGTGTGATAGAACTGATAGTTGCTATGATGTATTTGGAATCGTCTGAAACATGCAATAACATAGCACAGCCAAAAATAATAGCTCTATGACTACATGTCACAACAATATTACTACATCATCACATAGATAAACTTAAGGACACTGAAAACTGATAGTTATTATGTATTTGGAGTTGTCTGAAACATGCAATAACACAGCACAGCCAAAATTATAACTTAATGACTACTTATTAAATGTATCACAACATCATTACCATTTTATCACAGAACTCATTTGATGCAACGAACTTAAGGGCACTGAAAATCCAAATTTATTCTCTGCATTTCACAAGTGACACCAAGAGACACAGCTGCAACGTCCATTCCTTGGTCATCAATCAATTTCAATGATGCCGAGGAAAGACGACACAAGCAATCATTTGGATCACTAGAATCTTTGCACCAACGATTCATGATTGTGACTGATTCAATAGGGTATTCAGAACCTAAATCAACTTCCCACCATACTGCACCTCCACCTCCATCTGTGTGAGAAAATGAACCCGAATTGCCATCCACAGCACGGCTGGCCTTAAAATCATTGAAGGTAGATGATTGAGTCGCTGATTTGTTCTCTGCTACCTCATTCCCAGAAGAATACACTTGAACTTCAAACATGGCAATATTTCCTGTCTCAAGCTCAATCTTGACTTTTCTTGCTGTGTGTGGAACACATGAAGTGGGGCTTGCACTCATTGGAGTTCTCGTAATAGGAATAGTTGAGGGAGAAATCGAAGTTGGTGCTGTGGAGGTTGGTGAAGTGTGAGTTGGTGCTGTGGAAGTCAGTGTGGCGGGAGCAGAGGTTGGTGCCACTGATGTTGGTGACATGGTTGTTGGGGCTGTGGTTACAGGCTGCCTTGATGGTTGCGTTGAAATAGATGGTGAACTGCTTACTGTTGGCGCAGGTGTACTAAATTCAAATAAGTCGGTTGCATCAGTGAAGTGAGATGCAGGAAAGTTGCCTCTATTTGGACAAACTTTATCGAGATCACTTTCTTCCACTCCAGCCCATTCAGCCAAGGGAAGGAACACAGCATCCCAGCTAGTCGTTGGTATCATCCTGCCCCTGCCAAGGCTCAATTCTCCCTCATCCGTCAGGTTCTCTGGGTATTGTCCAATTAGTTGCCCTCCTTTCACATCACCTCCAAACATCATGTAGTGTCCTCCCCTGATTAAAAAATGTGTGGCATTAAATTTCAACGCATGACAAAAATGATAGATGAATTGAAAAACGAATATAGCTCACCATGCATGATCCGACCCTCGTCCTGTATTCGGTCCGAGTGTACGTGCAAAATCTGAAGTTTGAATAACTGTCACACCTTGCCATATTTCTTTTGCCTTCATTTCATCAGAAAATGCTTTGAAAGAAGCATCCACGTTCTCAAACAGTGCATTGAGGTTATCTTCTACGTCAGCGTGTGTATCCCAACCTCCTGTTTCCAAAAAGAATAAGTCAGCATCTGTCCCTCTTTCTTCTCGAGAATCTATCATTTTTGCCACCATTTCCAACTTTCTTCCTAGAGATGATGTCGGGAATTCGATTTCAGTCGTCTTGTCTTCCAATGTATCATAAAGTTTCTTGTTATCAGAGATTGATTTGAGGAGTTTGCTGGACCAAAGCTCGCCAAACACACCACTGTCAGGTTCAGTTGCTTCGTTGAGAGAAGTTATCATGATGTCCATTGTATCAGAAGATGCATCAGAGTTGAAATCTGATACCCCTCCACGAGACAATATAAAAGGCGAAGGTGAAATTCCAGGATAACCTATGAGTGAAATGGAATTCACATCGATGGCAAATGATCCACAATTGAGTTTTTTTCTAGTCAGTGCATCTGAAATCCTCCCAAGAATACCTGTGCCATCTTCCTGCTTCAGCGGGTCTACTCTCTGTGCCTCCCTTTGCATCCAGTTATGAGCGAAAAGTTGTGTTACAGTGTCACGGCGATAGTTTTGTTTATCTGTCTCTTTTGTAAGGACCCCAGTATTAGTGAAGAAGAGTAAGTCACCATCATTGTACATTCTCTGGACGGCTTCAAGCTTTGGATGAAGGCCAAACTTTTCACATATTTGATTGTCTGTTGTTCCTTCAAGTACTCTGAGATGTTCCTTTTTCAGGGAAATCTCCTCACGGACTTGAGCATATTCAGCATAAAGATCCTTTTCTCCTGTACAAGTATGTGGCACAAGCATATTGTATGAATCACATCCTCCGGCAAACATGATGTACACAATCGCCTTATAAGGAACTCCAGATGGTTCAATGGGCTGGGGTAAGCTTCGAACTTCACCATTCAATTTGATGGTGTTGGTTGTGTGGAATTCAGGAGTTGTAGCAATAAGCTGCAAAGCAAGTCGAAGAGCAGCATCGGCACCACCTGCTGGATCTATTAGCTTTTGTTTATACGCCCCTTCTATCACTTTTTTACTAGGCACACCAAGTCTACCACTTGTCAGGAGAGTTGAAAGTTCTTTTACAACTGACTTGGCATGATCATCTGGAGTGGTTGTTTCGTTGTTGAAGGGTCTAGAGAATGAAAGATGTGATTGAGCCCCAACAACATTGCCTTCATTGCATGATATCCGGTTGTCCCCAAAGCCTCCATTGCAATAGCTTAAGCCATATTTGATCAGCGAAAACATTCCATTAAGCAGCCCAATCGTCTTGGGCATGTCCATAATTTGGGCTTCGGGGGACACAAGAGATGCTTGCCCTGGACGACCATCTGGTTCGTATTCAGGAAGGTAAAAAGAAAACACAGTTGGGAATGCATGTGCCATCATTCCAATTTTGTTGCTCATTTCATGCAGGCGAGAAATAGGCTGGCCTTCAGCTTGCTGTAACTCCATGGATCTCATCATTTTTATGACTTGCAAAAGTGGTTCATTCACTCCTCCAATAAATGGATCTGCATTAAGGACAGCAGACCGAGCCTCTGGCTCAAGAAGCAATGCTGCCATGGTTGCTTCAAGATCACCATATTGCCCAGTCCCAAAGTCATCATCATATTTGCCTTCTCGGAAAGCTGTGGCAACTGCTTTGACATAGTTTGGACTAGGATTTGATGTCGTGAATCTTTGAATTAAACGATATGCTATGAAAGGAGCAGTGTTGTCATGGTATCTGCGTGATGTTATAAAGGGTGAAGCAGGTGTCATAATATGTAAGATGATGAGATGAAAGATTCAACAATAGATCAACACAGTAATACAAACGTACAAGTAATGTTCTAGTGCGGCTTCAGTCTCATAGAGGGCATCACGAGTCACAGCCTCGGTATTTAGTACACTCATAAAGCTAGGAGCATTGCGGAAGGAATAGTGAGGGGCGCCTTGGATTCTGACATACTCCATTGAATTCTTGAAACGACGGACACGCCCGTATGAGTCAGTAACAACGAAAATTGTATCCTTATTGAATATACCAGGAACTGTAAGGTGGGCAATCACTCCATTGGCCCTCAACTCATCTGCAAAAGTACCATCATCATACGCGTACGGATCAAATGCCCCAATGGTTAGTTTGGATAGCACTTCTTCTACGCTTTCTGGCATTGACTTGAATACACGAGACTCTAAAATGGTGGTATCACACAGACAGCCTCCTGTTGAGAGTGATTCACAAATGCCATTTCCGCATGAGTTTCCTTCGGGTACATCATTGTTGTTCAGAGGGTAATCTCCTTCCCAATAAACCTTGAAGTAGTTTCTATTGGCAACATCGATATGAGGGTGGAGGTAGGCATAATCATCTGGCTCATACACAAGCGCCACTTGGCCGTTGAAGTTCACTTTCACTTTAATCATGCAACCATCTGTTGACCAAAAATATCTAACCATGGGAAATATAAAATCAACGACATGATCAGTCCACAAGATAGGCAATAAAATGAAGTAGAGAGTGTGCAGATTCTTACCCCTTCTTATGCCATTCCAAACCTCCAATATCATTGAAATCACAGCTCATCTTTCCCATATCTTTACAACGAGTATCTGCCGTTGAAAAAGTGACTCTCTCTTGGTCATACAAATAGTCAGGTGACCTGACAGCTCTCGAATTGCCCGTAGAGCAGCAAGCTTCAGATGCATAAGGAAGTAGAGGATTTGCACAGGATGAATCTAGCCACCTTTCCTTGTTAATAACTTTCTTGGCATTGGCATAAAACACTTGCTCGACACATGCCGGCCTAACATATTCATAGTAAATACCTGGCATAACTTCTACTACTCTCAGAGTGTCTGCATTACATTCTTGGCCGACAACACAATCCAAGTTAGTGTCCAGAGTGACTGAATTAGCATACTGACATGATCCATTTGAACCTTGGTTACAGAGCTTGGCTCTGAGTTGTGAGGACGGGTCGAGTATAAACTTTTTGATGGTGGGGTCTTTCTTAAAATCAGGATCGTCCTCCATCAACTCTGGAATACTTGATGCTCCTAAAAGACGGTAAGTGGCTCCTTTTCGGAGGAACATTTTGGGAGGAAGATCGACACAGAGAGGATACTATGGAATGAATAAACAGGAAATTANCTTTTCGGAGGAACATTTTGGGAGGAAGATCGACACAGAGAGGATACTATGGAATGAATAAACAGGAAATTAGTGGTTGCGTAGAATGTTGACAAAGGCAATGAAACTGCTTGAAGTCCTCACCCCGTCACCGATATACCCGCCCAAGAGATCAGATTTGGGAAATTTATCTCGCCAAGATGCATTTATTCTCATTGGATCGTGACGGTTACCTGATGAACTAGAATCTTCCACATTCCCTCTGGCTTGCTGATAGTCGAAGCCAGTCCAAATCCTGGCAAAGCTCATAATCTCGTCATTGGTGTAAACTAAAATAGGCTGATCATTCTCATCAAGCTTTGGAGTACCATCAAGGTTGAGGAGGTATAATCCAGTTGAAAAGAGTTGCATAATTTCACGTGCGAAGTTCTCATCGGCAAATGAAACTTTTTTCTGTGTCTCCCACATGTATGCCGCACTCTTTGATTGAAGGAATGATAAGTTCTCAGCCATGAGAGGACTGAAGGATATTTCACGCAGGATATCGCCATAGTTGCCAAAGGCATTGCTAGAAGAACATTAAAGCAAACAGCAACGTGAGGATTCATGGTAAATTCGCAAAAGGCAGACAAACGATATTGAAACTATGGTACTCACCGTACGAAAATATCGTAGTAAGTCAAGAAAGCCTCAGTGTGTGAGCCTGAAACTTCCACGGCTGATGGCACGACCACAAGAATCTGTGAGAGCGCCCATGCTACTCTTTGGCGAAGTTGACCATCAGATGTAAGCGCAATCATTGTCCAAACATGTTCTAATTAAATCACAAAAAGCATGAGTCAGAATATGATTTATATGAATGTATACCAAATGACATAAGAGCAAAACTCAAACTTACCTCTCTGATGCCATAATCCCCATTCAGTATCTTGTCCTGTTGTCACATCAAACTGATAGCCTTGAGTTGGGTCATTTGGTGCCTCGTTGGGTGAGCCACATACCATTGTTCCTGAGCCTCCTGGCGAGTCAGAATCTCCAAAATATTCCTTGACTTCCTCTGTTCGTAATTCATTTGGAAGATCAACAAAGTTTATTACGTCACCAAATCTACCGAGTTTGCCGAAATACTCAGAATGTGTATACCAGCGTTCAATGGGGTGATTTGGCACATCTCCAGAATGGAATGCTGGATATGTTAAGGAGATTAAACCATCTATGTCAAGCCACTTTTTAATGGGATTTGGCTCTCCTTCCATCATTGCCACCATATTTCCCGGGTGGGTGTCTTCAAGGGTCCAGTAGGTGAAGTCATAGACTGACATGTGATCAGGATGGACACGCTTGAAACAAGTGGAGCCAACAGCAATCTCCACATCACCTAATGACTCAGTATCTTCAGGCCCACACACATAACCGCTACTTGGGAAATAAATGTCACGCATAAAAGGGTTGGTATCTCTACTTCGTGACAGAAGATGTACGAGAGAGGAATTCGTTGCCGCTTCCAATGTGGTGGGATTTTGACAGGTTGCAGTTGTGAAAACCCATCTCGACCAAAGCCCCGGAGTGCAAGGTGAATCAAGTGTTGTATTTTGAAAGTCAACCACTGGTAGTCCCAGGACACTGTAGACATATTGACCTGTCATGGTGTGAAGCGCCATTATGTTTTCTTCGTTAAGCTCTATTTTGATCTGAGGTGCATTTGACGATCCGCAGGTAGACACTGAAAATGAAAGAGAACAATTTTGCTCGTTGAGGAAGGTGCGAGGGACATTTGCACATCTAGTCTGTTGCCCAGTAAGCGCTTGCACCAGTCCGCCTCCGTCATCGATAGTTGTGTTGACAGTGTTTTCTTCCAAGATTAATCGAGGTTCATACTGCAGCCATGAACCATCTGGAAGCTGCGTAGGTGTTAATGTAGAAAAGAAAAGACGAAAAGTGAGGACAAAGGCAATACAATTTTTGATAATGGCAGCTACAACAACATGAACGTACCCTTCCAAACACTGGTGAGTCATTTTGTTCAGTGACATCGTTAAGTTGGTCACAGGACGGGTCCTCAATGCCGTCAAAGTAGATAAATTCTCCTCCTTCACTCCTAATTTCGTCAATAGGCTCGAGAATGGATTGGCTAATGTTTGGTAAATTAAGAACTTTTGGTGGTTGTATAGAATCGTGATAGAATGCAATAAAGGGATTTTCAAACCATTGGCACGAGTCATCCTCCATTCTTAAATAGACTGATCCAAAGGCATGTTCTTCAGGGAGCCGACACATTTCATATTCTTTGTTGTACTTAAAGATATAATCTGGATTATCAAAGGCAATAGATCCAGGATAAACAACAGTACGTACATGCCCATTCAACTTGACGGTAACATACTTATCTCCATTTCGGAATGAAGTCGAAAGAAACTGCTCAAACCACCACAAATCACCGTCCTTCTTGCTGAATGCATACTTGCGCCATCTCGTTAGACTATTGCAGGGATGATCTGAGCGACCAATTGACCTGGGATTTGGAAACTGTATTAAAGACAAAGGCAAGGTGTTGTAGAATGATGTATAGCAAATAAATATATGACAACAAAATGATGACTTCTTTTCTTACTCTTGGGTTAACCCGATGACGAAAGAACTCTCTGTGGCTTGTCATTGGCTTTCCAATCTCTTCTTTTATCCATTCACTGGCAGTTTCTTTCGTGACGGCCCCTTTATCCCAAGAAGACAGATCGACTGCCCTGGTTCCAAAAGTTGATGTTTCAAACAACCTCGCAACAGCATCCTCTTGGCCAATGCTATATGTGTACGACGTGAGATAGTACTTTTCTCCTGCTGCGAGCTCTGGAAGATTAATTTGAGTTCCCGTGATGGAGTCACCAAAGTCTGTTCCATAAAGGAGTTTTGTTGCAAATTCACCCGCCGAAGGCTCCCATGCTCTACCATCATAAGAACGCGCTACGGGGGCAATGTTCGACAAAGACCCATCAGCGCCTTCGACCACCTTTGTAAGAATACACAAGGAGTCGCTTCTTTTCAGCATCACGGGACCAGGTGAAATGGTGATTGGAGCGTTACCTGCATCTGGACATTTTGTAACTGTAGCCACCGTGGGCATAGATGTGGGAGTAGTTGTAGGAGAGTTACTTGGTTCGGGGAAATTATCTGTTGGAGGAGGGGTTGAAAGGAGGGAAGGTGCTTGTGTGTTTCCCGATGTAATGTGGACATCGTCAATATCAATATCCCACTCCTTATTAACTTCATGAATGTATGCATAAACTGTTTTGCATGAAGCCAAACGGTCGTCTACCACAAAAGCGACATTGAAGTCATTGAAACTGTCAGGGTTCCATTCAAACCATGGAATTGTGTTCCAGAATCTCAAGTCCCTGACAACGATAAAAATAATATGGTTAACAATGCAATTGGACACTGTATCATTCCTTGACAGTATGATACTCACATTCTGTCATTTCCGTCTTCTTCGTCGCAACCTCTGCCATAAATCTTTACAAAGGGACATTGGCGTGGATTATTGTGTGATTGCACATTCGTATCACACGAAGCACCTTCTGATGTGGTACTGTTGAATATGCGGAACTTTGCTGAGATCTCGTATTCGGCACCAGAGAAGAAGCATCGGGCATCAAGCCGCTGCCGAAATCCTCTACCAGTCCAGTCCCTTCCAAAGGAGCGGAGAGCAAGATCAGATCCGCCACCCGCACCAGTAACGAGAGATATTTGGCTCCCACCTCGTTCCGTGTATTCCCAGAAAGCTGAGTTTTCAATTGATGGGTTAAGGATAAGTTCGCTGCAATCCAAGGGTGCAAATTTCACTTCGACATTGTCAACAACAACATCACGAGAAATAGCAGTGCCATCGAAGTAAACTTTTGCATATTCCGGATTAACATGATAGTCTTCCAAAACTAGAACTCCATGAGCGTGATACCTAGTAAACGAGAAAGAGCAATTGGTAAGTCCATAGTGGATTCAATAATTGAGTACGTGAGACATACTCTATTAAGCTCACCAACCATCACCATCTGGAGACGCCTCAATGATTTGCCCAACCCTTTCATATTTACGTGTTCCATCCGTCTTGGTGTAGAGGAGAATATCAGAGCATCTTGTGCTACCATCATATGTATAAACATCACAAAATGCCTCTTCTCCTCCAGACTCAAACCTTAAACGCGCTTGGAATAGCAAACGATCGCCCACTAGAGAGAACAATAATATTAGGGGTATATCAAGTTAAAAGAGTGACAGGATGTGTCAATAGTCTCACCTGCAGCATTGCAATCTAAATTAATCACTTGAGCAGGACCGTGATAATACTCAGTACGCTCAGATGCTCTGATGGCCTTTCCTTCACCGCCATAACCTACGGTTAAATCGATTTTCACATCGCCCCAAGTGTCCCAGTATTTTGTTACATCGAGCTCTTCAAGATCACCATTTCTCACAAGCTGGTCTCGGTCGCAGTTGAAAGGCACCATCGACACATCAACTAGAGAGAAGTCAATATTTTCTGGTGCAGAGTCTACTTCAATCATGAGATGAAGAGAAGATGGCAGACGAAAGATGCCATGTATAAGATTCCAGCCGTCACTGTTGTAAGGTCGTGCGAGTTGTGCTACATCATTAGTCTCTTGCCTGTAGATATATTCCTTTTTCACGAGATCACGATATTGCTTTGAGTGCAATGACAATTGAGGAGATTCGCGATTCCACATACTAGAATCGGGATTGATTTCTGTAGCTGGGGTGCCATTGTTGTTGAGGGATATCCATGCAGAAAATTCAACATAACGATCTCTCATCTTGTCAACACAGCGAGAATCAATGCTTTGACCAAGTCCAGTGTATGATCTCTCACGATGAATTGTACTAATGACATCAGTGTAATCAGGTCCTAACTGGTATCCAACTTGAACACCGGGATCAGTATGCACCCACGGCTCGGATGTCGTAAGGACTTGGTCTTGCCCTCCATTTCTTATAAGTTCATCACAGTATGAAGAGTCAACATGAGGCTCCAATAATTTGATATCAAGTGGGCCTGCCGACGAAGAGCAATCCGGATATGCTTCCCATAACTCTTCTACGTAAGTTGGCCAGACATGATTCATCTCTTGGTCAACAAATCTGGCTGTGTATGTTCCTGCTGGAAGAGATACAGAAAATTTCCTCGGCTTGAATGCCTTCGAGAAGCTGTAATAATCTCCAGGTTCTAGCTTTCCTGGGATTAAGCGCGAGTTGCCAGTGTCATCTGCAATAGCAACAAAATTGGTATGTAAGCAACAGTTTAAGTGCGGCATGGTGTTGATGGCAAGTAATCCTTGGCTTACCCTCCACCAGTAGTTTGAAATCCTCGGTTCCATATTGCTCGACCGAATAACTGACTGTTCTAAGACAAGTCCCAGGGCAAAATGCCAAGCAGTTTTCTGGGTACGGGATGCAATCATCAAACAACATAAAATCAGTGTTACTGACAAACACACCAGCTGTTGCTTCTTCCAAAGGAGCTCCAGCGATGGAAGCAACAAGATATCCATCGAGATCAGTAATGACAAGATCATTGACTCCATAATTGGAAGATGCTTTGCAACCATCAATAAAAAGGCCACGGCTATCGGATATAGTGACGTTTTCCATTGACGAGGTATAGTCAAAGTGAGAGTCTGTAACCCTATCATTAAACGAAATTGGCCAACTACCAAGCGGACAAGAGTTTGTGTTTTTATCTAAAAGTCAAAGCAAAAGAAAAATCAGCCAGTTGCAGTGTACGATACCTGAGGTATTTGGCAAAACATTACATCATGAGTCACTCACCAAAGTCGGAAAATACAACATTTTTCAGACGAAGGCCTTGATTAGGATCTTGTTCGCCGTATCGGGATTTTCTAGTCATAATCTGAAGGCCTTCGTGAGACCAATTTGATCTTGAACATATCTTTTCACGGTTCACAGGAGTAGTGATGAATTTCAGTGTATCAGTCAAGCCCGTTATAGGCATTCCATCAATCAAGACATGATCACTCTCTCGAAGAATGAAACCCCTGATGCAATCACAAGGAATAAATTTGGAAATATGAGCAATGCGCGATTAGTAATAGGAAGCACCTCTAAGTATATCAAGACAGTGTATTTACCATTGGTTGTCAGCTACTACACCACCAATGAATTGTGCAGCAACGAGATTGTTTGAATAAATACCATGCTCTCGATTTCTGTAGCTCTGGATGTTCTCAAACACAGGAACCCTATCAAAGTCTCGAAACTCAAAAAATTGTTCAAAATCAGCGATGGAGAATCCCTGCCACTGATTTGAATGTGCCTTGTTATCTCTAAATGACTTCATCTCCAACCTTCTAATACTGCCCTTTTCGGTATNACTGATTTGAATGTGCCTTGTTATCTCTAAATGACTTCATCTCCAACCTTCTAATACTGCCCTTTTCGGTATCCACATAATCTTCTCCTAGAGTTCGCCAGCTTAAGTACATGCCAAATCTGATATGAAGGATTCATATAGCAAAGAATAAAGGTCAAGTTGAAGAGAAGATTGAATGCATAAGATCGAAATCATTTAAGCTCACCCGCGACCATCACTTCCAGCTGCGACATTACCGATATAATCATTCCTCGGGTTGTACAATTGAAATGTGGCACGGCTGTAATCCGATTCGCCTTGACCAAGATTGTAGTAAAGATCGAGTAAGAATTTATAATAAGCAAAACAATGCGCTACAATGAAAAGTAACCAAGCTTACCGCTTAGATAGTTCCCCCAATATATGTTATCATTTGTCCTCGAACCAATATTGTACAAGAGAGTATTATCTGTGGCATCCGAGCCAACATAATAACAATGGCCTGCAGTGTCATAGGCAACATTGGCTTCGACTGTAATGTTAGATGAGCCTTCGAGCACTATACATCGATGATTCGACTGGCGGATGGAATTTCTTGCAATTGAAGTACCAGGGACATCTCCAGAGTACAAGAACTGCAATGAAAATCGATTCTTTCCCTGCTGTTGACCCATGTTGACAAACTCCACTCCCTCAATAACCTGAGCGACACCAGGAGTATGGAGGACTTGAAAATATCCTCCTTCGAGGGCAGTGCCAGCTTCACCTTCAATTTTGATATTCCTGGAAAGTAGTGTGACTTCCACACCCATTCCAGGTGTGTCTTTGTCCGTTAAAATTGTATCGATTCCTGTCTGCAAGTTAATGGTAGCATGCCGATCTTCTGGATTTGAAACGATGGATTCAATGACGGCATTCTGGGAGTCTCTGTTGTTAATAGTTGAAGATGTGATGTGTACATCAGCATTGGCACCCCATCTTGGAACAACATTTTTGTCAACATTAAGACCTTCAGCGGGCTTTGAGATGAATCAAGTAACATGGGTTGTTAAGCAGTCAAATATTGCAATAAACCAAACGGCAGTAAAAATTTTTACTTACACCCGCCATGAAGGTCACACTGATATCATCAAAGTCAACAGTTGCCAAAACACTATCGTCTTTGTCCACTTTGTGGTCAGTGTAGACTCTGAACTCTACATCACCATTAATCTCCGTCGCCAGATCAACCTCTACACCATATGGACCACTGCAGCTCACCCATCCGTCGTACCAAGTCTGGGGAGGACAATAAAGAACATCTTTCTCCAACCATCCTGAGCCGTCAGTTTTGGGGGCAACAATCCGAACACGATAAGAGAGAGGCTCCTCGCTTGATACTCTGACGCGTAAAGATATCCAATACGTCATGGCTTGAACAAAGCAGCCTTGCACCATGTTGAACCTTATAGAATCGTAGTATCGTAGCCTATTCTCGGCCCTGTAAAACTTGTTCACGACTCCATTGCTCAGAACCTCCTTCGTGATGGCGGGTTCATAGCTATAACTTCGACTCGACCACATAGGATAGAAAGCCCATCCTCTCCCATCAGTGTTTTCGGCATCGCCATTGACAACAAGTTCAGTACAAGTTCCATTTACTGGGGGGAATGACTTTTCGGAAGGGAGCTCGAAAATAAACTCATCCATAGTCAAAGTGACCCCAGTTCCAAGGTTTTCAATGGCAAAGATGTTGCCGGTCACGTTCTCGCCAATGTCTACCTCCTCGTACTGCCACACTGTTGCAAAGGTGAACCATTCTCCATACTTGCCAAGGGTGCCTGCGTACAACTACACAGGAGATTTGAGGACAAAGCTAATGAGGTTAGGGGGTATCAGATCTATAGCAGCAATAAAGTCAAGAGCTTACACGTTTGTGAGAATAACGATCCGTGCCATCCTTGAACATAATTTTTCTCATCCACCTGGGACAGTCGTTCCAACTACTCGTGGTGTTATGGCAAGGCATGTCATCACCTTCCATCCCGGGCTTGTCAATCTTAATCCTTACAGTGAGCAAATAGTCTACTCCTGCCTGGAGAGGACAGTCAATGGTTAACTTGGTGATATCAATACGAGGTCCTTGCCAGTTTCTGTTAATGTTAGATACAACCATGACTCCTTGCTCTGCGTCATGGGTGGCAACAGCCCCATCCCCACCAGACCAAAGCGAGTAATCAATGAAATCTGTGAAGTTGTCCTCGGCGATTATCCGAGGACATGTTCTTGTAGTGTTGACGGGTTGAATTGGAACTGGGACAAGATGATGAGCCTTCAGGATAGGTTCAGGTGGAGGTCCTTCAATGTCTGACAAGACTGGAGTCCAGGATGCAACTCGTTCTTGACCAGGTGCAATGTCCCATCCTCGAATATCTACCTTCCCTCCAGCAACTAGGAAAGGCTTAAAACCGGCATTAAAAGGAGTACCATTGACGTTGTTATTAGAATCAGCAGGTGTGAAGGTTATGTTTTCAGTGCCAGTGAGTACAATTTTCATAGATTCATTTTCAGGAGAGATAATCTGGTTGTCTGACATTTGAAGCTCTCCCTGGACAAAGACAAATGGAGTATGGAGGGTGGATTTGTAATTGGGCGGAATGTAGAGTTTGCCATGAATGTCAAGACCATGAATGACTGATGTAGCCTTGAGTGGCAAATCATACTGTGTTACATGATCCACAGATGCAAGAACAATTATTTAACATCTTTAAATAACAAAATTTGACATATCATGTGTTCAAAAATAGTACTTACCTTGATACACTCCCCGCAAGGAATTACAACTGGATCATCACCTGCATCTGCAACCAGGGTAGACATGAGGCCATCAGGATTGGCATCACACTCATCAGCCGAAGGCAAACCCGCCGAATTACACTCAAGAGGCTCAAAAATTCCAATATCTATCGTCGAATTACGAGTATCATAATTGTAAGTCAGACGACGTCGATTCGCCCTGTCATCGTCCCCCTTGACAGATTCGTCTTCCAAAAAGAGAGTGGTGTCATAGTCCTCTTCACCGGTCAACCTCATCAGTTCCTTGATATAATACTCTTCTCCATAACGCTCTTCTTCCGGAACCTCATCCCCCCTGCTTTCTGACACTTCAAACGTCATGCCCCCGCCTCCCATGGCCGTGTCGAAGATGGAATCACAATCCATGCCCAAATCCTTCATTTGTTTAGAGTCACAATCTTTCATCTCTTCGGGCATGATGTAGGCACTACCACTTCGGTCGGCTGCCATTAGTGAGAGGAGACGTCTCTCTTTGGAAAGGGCAGGAGAGATGAGACCACTGCTGTCGAGCTTGAGCTCAACGCTTCCTTGGAAGGTCTCCTCATGATTGTGGAGATTAGTACCAGCAGCGTCGTCAGGCACACGGCTTTTGTGGCGGTTGCCAGCTGCTCCGGACGAAACGAAACTGCCTTCGTCTCCAATGTTTGTTTCGAGTGTTTTCGCATCACGAAGTGAATGCTGCTGTCCCCGTAAGGCTGCCGTGACGGTGGCACTGAAGAGGGGGCTAAAGATGGCGAGATAGACCTTCATCTTCATTCAGCCGACTAGCGGGCTTCAAATAATCCTTCTGAACGATTTGCGATTTGCAATTCAAGTGGCGTGAGGCAAACTCAAACTCTTCTACTGTTACTTCTTCTGGGTTATAGAGTAGACTTCGAATAAATAAAAATGCATGTAATGATTCAATTAACCGGGAATACTATCCAGCCCGTGCAATCAAGAGATCACTACCGATCTCACTCGGCCCTCCAACGTTGTCATTGTCAACGTTTGTTGCTTGTTGATTGGCGTCGGCGTCGCTCTAACCGGTTTTGGAGTTTTGTTGCGAAATGTCAGCGATCGTGCGAAATCGTGCCGGTCATTTGCCGACTATGAGATCGTACATATCATTTCTGAGGCAGAAAAATGATGTTACTTCCTCCGTCTTCCTCTCATCCCGCCATTTCTATTACACTGTGAAGAAAACAAACGCCCGTGTGGCTTACCACTTGAATTGAGGTATGATAGTAGTAGATGAAATTGACTGCGATGTCGAGTAACTTCGTTTTACTTAACAGTAGTGACTCAATAGGCATAATTTTTGTATCTTGGATGCGCCTTTTTTGTCTTGGGCCTAATGTCCATTTACCATGTGCTTCGCATGAAAGTGGTCTGGTCTTGGTCTTGAGGTCATAAGTTTCTTGGATCTAGAACTTCTTCTTCTGGAACAATTTTTTGAAAGTTCAGTGGACCCAATTTGATGATATTTGATTATGATAACTAAGGGTACTTACTTGATAAGCCCATAATAAGTCTCATGGGTTTCTAGTATCTCATCCATGGCCCTCCTGTTTAGGAGGGTCCCAAGATCGCCCTTGCTTGGCTAGGCCACTTCTGTAAGGTTATTCGCAGCTAATACAGCGGTAGTCTCTTTGCAACGTCACCAGTTGTCCTCGCGTCCTATCAGCTGATTGCTGATTCATCCAGAACTCCTGCATTCCATGATGGCTACCCTTGCAGGCCCCGCTAACCCCGTCGTGACATCATTTCGACTTGCCCCCACACCCGCTCGTACCGTAGTAGGCAATGAATCCAAATCGATGATCAACTACTCGTACTCGTTGCAGTGAATTATTTCTTCTAACAAATTTAATTCTTAGGCTAGTAAAAGAGCCATTTGTACAATTACTCTTCCCATAGTTA
>JALLAY010000307.1:0-17068 GCA_036939635.1 Cyclotella baltica | reverse complement strand
TCTCTATCCTTTGGTACACATCATCAAAATAGTGGCTAGGAGTGGTTTGTGCGTAATCATTAGCGTTGGTGTCTTGTGATGTGAAATTTCGTTTGCATGGGGCGGTGTGGATTGAAATGCAATGGTAAGTCAATTTAATATTATTAAATTTTTATTTAATATTATTAAATTTTTATTTAATATTATTAAATAGCAGGGGGTTGTAATTGGGCATTGGACTGCACATCCTAGACAATTTAAATTGGGAGATATAAATCTAGCAAAATTGGAGAGCTCTTCCGGCTCTTTTGCTAACTCTTGAGCTCGCTTACTGGCATCAAACCACTGACAGAGGGTAAGCTGCTGCCACTGATGATATTTATCCCTTTTGACAACCTGTTTACTTTGCTTTTGCTTACAACTGAACAAATTTGTAGTAGCCTACATTTTATAGGAGCTTGGTTTTGTGAAGTTACTTAAAAATGGATGGATAAATTTTCCATCTTGCTATCAGTGGTTCTAAACAAAAAATACACAGCAACCTCAGTTAATGTATGTTTTATGTCAAATGTCTGCATGTTCTATTATTTGATAATTGCATGCTTTGCGCTAAGTGTAATGTAAAATTATTTTAGTTTGCTTAATTAGTATTAACTAGTTTATTTACTTGTCTGAATATGCAATAAATAGTGTTAATACGTTTGTTATGTCACTATTTTCTGTGTCACATAACTTTTCAATGGCTGAAATGTCCTTTTCAATTCAAATTGATCGATACCGATTGCTCGATAACCGATCAATCCTGAATAAAGCCCTTCAATATTCAGTGAGCTGGCTCACTAATGTGTGGTTTGGCGCAGGTCTAGATTCCTGAACCCATCTGGTTCCATAATCTGGGGCTCCACTACATGGTTGATTGTTACATCACACCATAGCTTATTTTGTTCGATGTGTGATGTATGGTGTGGTCAGGAAGGCCCCACAAAAATCAAAATACCTAATACAGAAAGACGGTAGACAAAAGACTGGGGCTGCAGTGCAACAACACAGGCTGATCGTGGAAGAAGACATGGAACCACCATTGTCTTCGTGGTTCTGTTGTTTTTGGGTTGGGATGCAGTGTGATGTTTTAGCGAAAATTTTTGTGTCTCTCCTGCTTTTCACCACCAAAGCATGACCTTTTTTGACTTAGCATCCTTTTACTTATTAATAGTATGAAGAATGTATACTCTTTTATAGGTAAGATACAGTGAAGAAAAGTTCTACGATGACCGTAATAAGGATCAGGGGGTGGTTTTGATGTGCAGCATGCATATAGCACCAAAAATAAGTTGGATGAAATATTCCTCTTCATTACAACAACATGGGCAGGTGCCATATTTTGCTCATCTTCTTCTCTTGTTTCCCTACATTCAACCAATCATGCCCCATTTTTTCTGGTATGAATTGATCAAGCAAGGAAACAATGGGTCTTTGCTCTGCCCAAAGTTGTTGTGTTCAAGTTGTTTAATTGATAGTCCAGTCACTTCATCACCACACACATGTACATCTTCATCTTGGCAGACTGTGCAGCAGATCATTGATCCATGAGCTGAGCCATGTGTCTTCCCCTAGCACTTCCACATCAGCCAATATTTTAGCTGGAAGAGTCTAATAGTGATCAAAGAACATTGTTATTGAACAATTAAACATGCCAGATTACCTTTAAAACTTTATCCTGTCTGGATAGAATCAATCTTACTCACAGTAGAAATCAAAATCTGTATTCAAAGATGAGAAGCCCGCTGATTCGATTTATAATATTCAGGTTGTTGTTAAAGATGAGCAAGTTTTCTGAGTGAGATTTGCCAACTGGCTTGAGAGATTTTCAGCCGGTTGGGAGAGTTTCAAAGTGGGCGAGTTTCTAATAATTGGAGACTACTTGTATCTAAATTCCAGCTATGTGTCCACATGGACAAGTTTTAAAGGTAATTGGGCAGGTTTAATTTTTCCAATACCAATGGTCTAAGGTTCATTATTATTGATTTTCTGCCTAATCTTTAACATATTATAGCCATTCACTTCATTTTTAATATTTAGAAATGTCACCATAATGTCCCCAACAATGATAGAAATGAAAATGTGATGCAATTTTGTGTCCCATCTCAAGGACATGTTGAAATGTCTGGGGACAAGTCATGACATGACAAAATTGGTGTCAGATAGGCACCAAAATATGACATAATAAAACATGAAATTTCCACATCAGATTGAGCTGATGCAATGATTCCATCCATTTCTTCAGTGGTACACCAATAATTGGGTTTAAAATAGTGAGGCCTGCTAGTCTTATGCCGTGACAGCTACTCTACTGAGTTCTCTGTTAGCCCAGGATGCATTGTTGTGAATTTTTGTTTTGTGACCATTTAAGGATTGGTTGATGTTGTATTCTTTGAACTCTTGTTGTAGGCAGAAGTGTGTGGGTTGTAGTTTGTGATGATTCAGGATCTGGACTAGTCATCAAAGAATTGCTGTTATCATATCTGGAAACTGGCTTCTTCCTTTGAATTTTTTGAATAGAGAGTTTTATTAGTTATTAGGATAAGACGCTGTAGATCAGTCTTCTGTTTATGGTGAAAAGAAGTGATGCCTTTGGTTGTTTTTGCAAAGCAGCCAATTGGAAATTGATAACAGATGAGTTTGATGGCTGTTATGCAACAGAGAGGTGATAACATTTGGGATTCTAAGGTTTATTTTGCCTCGTCAGGTTGGAAGAACTGCTGAGGTGTGGGTGCTTGTTTGAAATCACCAGGACGGAGAATGGTGGGGGATTCGATCACATTCATCAATAACAAAGTGGACAATTGAATAGATTTCAAAATAAACCATGCACTGCCATGACCACATCCAGTATCTAGATAGCCCTATTGTAGTAGAAGGATAGGTATATTAGTTGTTGGATACCTACAATATAGTTTTGAGGAAACATATGGTAATGTATCGGTCAATGGACAACAGACAATGATATTGTCAGAGAAAACATGATCAGTTGGGATTGTGATAAGCAATGCTATCTCCATCCAATCTTAGAAAAGCAGTCTCAGCATAGCAGTCAGTCTACTTATGACTAATTTATATTTTTTCTATTCTTCAGTAAATTCAGGTTTACTTTTAGTGCCTATGTAGATTATCATCGTTGGCCATGGGTTACTGTAATTACCTTCCCAACACAGTCTGTTTCATCCATCAACCCCTTTATTCACCACCACCGATTATGTTGCAATAGGGATCTTCATACCTGGTCAACAGATTGCTAATAGTGAGATGATGGATGATTTTTTATTTTACGTACACTTTGTTTACAATATTTCCATAGTCAAAGACCATTCTCATCATATGATGGACGATGATGCCCTCTAGAGTTTTGTGTCCTCTGATACAACCAAGTGTTTCAATACACAATGGAGTTGAAGGGATTGCTAGTCAGCACCCCCAAGAAATTCAATGTATATCAACGCCGAGGCACCTCATCATGAGCACAAAATAATGCATTCATCATGTTTGTTTGTATTACCATGCTCTAAAACATAAGATGTCCTTGATTTTTGATTTGTTATGGTTCATTGATGATTGAGCTCTATTTTTACCAGCTGCTACAATGACATCAATGGAGGATGATAGTTTGATGTAGATTGGAGGCCAAAGCATTTCAGATTGTTTTAATGTGTGTTCGTTGGTGGATGCCATACATGCCAACTAATGTGGAAAGCAAACAACCATGGCATTCTACGAACATAGCAGTTGATGAATCTCTCCAGCTTTAATAACAAGTCTTTCCCAAAGCCTAACTCTCACATCTCCAGAGAAGTAGGTTAACCAGTTAAAGTAAAAATACCAGTTTTGACTTTATTCTGGTTGTTCGAGCTCGTAAAACAAAAAACTTTATGCTCGATTTTAGTTTGATTATCTAGTGATTTGCATGCATGCATTTTTAAATTTTTATGCATTTATAAATAAGCCACCAGCACGTTACTGTAAAACCATTGCAATGCCTCTTCCTCTGTTGATTGCTACTAATGTATTAGAGAACAATATTGCTACATTAGGTCTTGCGACAAGCTCAAGGAGAAATGAGGAACCCCCAGAATAACAGCGCCTTACTGGTTGAAAAAGAATAGAATCTGTCTACAGCTGTGTTGATGACATACTAAAGCTGATGTCTTTTTCTAGACGTTACTTGTGACTATCTATCTCTATCACTCAGTGGAGAAAGATCCTGCTCCTCCAAAGAAACTGCCGACATCATTGCTTTTGTCAAAAAGAATTTGACGCTTTCTCTGGATCACATCTCCAAAGGTTTGAACAATAGAGCGGAAAGGAAATGTTCTGTTGTAGCACTTTCCAAACTGGCAAATGGCAAAAGCTAATCTTCTCGAGGACACCAAACATTGATCTATTCTGGAACGATCCATGCAAACTGGCAATCCTGGTAATGATCTGTTGACGGAGTTTAAGGCAACGAGACTCAATTTCGAGAATAGAAATGATTCAAAGGGGTCAAGCATCAATGCATTCATCATAGTAGAAAAGCCAAGGAAAAGAGTCGAAGTCAACAATGATGTAAATGTAAATGCTTTGCTGGGTATCAACCTGCCTCAACTAAGAAACAAGCAAATGTATGTTCCACAAGAGGCAGTGGCATTCTATGAACTGTTGTCAGCAAATGTAGAGAATCCATGTGCATCATTGGTATATAATGATCAGAAGTCATATCTAAAGTGATGCAAATTGCAAATGATTGAAAAAATAGGTACAGATTTAGATATCTGAATTGAAAGAACTGATCAGCAAGTACGCGGCACCTGATGCTCCATTAGCCAAGCGATATTGGAATCTAACCAGCCGATATCCCTACATGTCAGTAGAAACGTTGGTTGATTTACATTGTGTTCACCAAGAATCTTGTGTTGGCCAAGGTTGGACCTTGACTGACACAGGACATAAAGAATACAATTCACAACGCCATATGTCAAAAAGTAATTTAAGCAGGAGACGTTCTCAAGATCCTTTGTCTGAGCAAGGAAAAATCATATGAGTCCTCTTTTTAATGAAACCTTTGTTGTTTAAGCCGAGACATAAACAAGAAATAAAAATTATCATGTTCATCTGATTCCAATTATTGCAATCGCAAGTTTTACATTTTGTTGTGCCTCTCAAAGCAATTAAATAATGTAGCATAGTTGATCTTTGTGGTGCTATTATCGCGCGCCATTCTCAAATCAATTAATAATATCACATAGTTGATCTTTGTGATGCTTATAGCACACCATCTGTAAGAGATTGCCAATACACTAATTATCCACTCCGCATTCAATTTCTCACAGTGTCTGGTTGACATGGTTCATTAGAATCAACATTATAATTATAAACAATGGCTTACAATGAGGCTTATTCAAGGCATCACAGATGTTTATAATTTTCCGGTCTTTGTGTCAATAATAATTTTCCCACTGGGAAATTTGACTAGAAAAGACACGGTGGAAGGGACTTTGCGCTGATGATAATTTTTGGACTTGGAAAAAAGACAAGAGAGGACACGATGGGTTAGGGTAAGGCAACATAAATACAGATGAGCTAGAACTCAGTGGATGGGTTAAACTTTTGTGTTTTTGTGAATGAAATATGATCAGATACTGTCAGATAGTGTGTGGTGAGTTTCAGATGCCACAATCTCATGTTGTAAAGTGAAAATCAACATTGCTAACGGATCTGTTGGTTCAAAAATAATTCAAATTATTTTTGGCTTAAGTAAAATATAAGAAAAACAGTTAAGCAATAATATCTATCGTCTAGACAACGCACATCAAAAAAGTTAAGCTACGAGGCGTTTATTTTTCACTTTGAGACACATATCTTTTTTCTAGTAAAAAATAGTATTAATTTCTTGTTTAACTCTTGTAGCTGAGATCTCCAGCTTTCCATAGCTATCCTGATCAGCCCCTTGCTCCATTTTTTGGCTGAGTCACATCCATTTAACCACTGCAACCACCCTGTAGCTCAACACTTCCACTTTTTACACAAAACCACCATGACACCAATATCTCCTCCCCACTCTGCAGAAACCATCCCAACTTCCAATCATTTAGCCACAACAATCATCGAGCGATCCGTTTGGCAGGTCCCTCATGTGTTTCACATTTCTCTTCCAATATGAGTCATCAAGATCATCAAGGTAGAAGTCTTTTCATGAACCAAATTGGTCAATATAGATCCCAGATATGGGCTACATGGATCTCTGGAGGCTCTCCAATATGGATAAACGATTGCAAAAAAGTGGTCTTCGCCGGGGCCTTGGGTTGTCAATGAAACCAATCAAGAGTTGTCTCTTGTGGGGGAATCAATTTGGCCTCTGAGAATTTTGCCTAGAAACTGCATCTTCCTGACGTCAATTAAGGTTAACATGCTCAGGATGTCATTGAAACGCCTTCTCATTTCATCAGCTGTGATTTTAAACTTTTGACCATGTCCAGATCAGTCAAAACTTGTTGCACCAATCAAACATCCTTCTCAACTTGCGAATTCAAGGAAAAAAACTGCCATGACATCCACATGAATTATATTGACAATTCTCACTCTGAGGGTGGTGGATTTGTGGGACTTCTCAGTGTTTTATAACAAAGAATTTATCCTTTTCCATCAGTTGTTACCTTCACATTAATTTCATTTAGATACTCATCAAACATCAGGTTTCAACAAAGGGAATGCTATGACATCCCTAATAGAAGGTGAATTTGTCAACAACATGACGAGTCTATCAATACCAATTCCAAGCCCACCTGTAGGAGGCATACCCTGTTCCAACGCTGACAAAAACTCCTCATCCACACCACATGCTTCTTCATCTCCCGCAGCCTTTTTGGCAGCCTGTGCCTCAAACCTTTCTCTTTGATCCACTGGATCAGTCAATTCGCTGAAAGAATTTGCCATCTCCCGCCCCGTGGCAAATAGTTCAAATCGTTCCACCATCCCAGCCTTGCTTCTGTGTGGTTTTGACAGTGGACTAACCTCGACAGGATAATCAATAACAAACGTAGGTTGAATCAACTTTGGTTCACACAACTCCTCAAAGCATGCATTCAAAACATATCCCACTGTAGATAGCTTGTCCACATCCGGAACACCAGCTTTAGCAGCAACAGCCCTTGCCTCCTCCAAGGTACTCTCATCCAATAAATCAAATTCATAATCCGGTATTTCCTCCTTAACAATCTCATGCATCGTAACCCTCCTCCAAGGCCTTTCCAAACTAATCTCATATTCACCATATGGAATAGTCAAAGACTCACAAACCTCCGTTGCCATACCACAAACCAATTCCTCCGTCAACTCCATCATATCATTATAATCCGCATAAGCCTGATACAACTCGACACTAGTAAATTCCGGATTATGCCGAGTCGATATCCCCTCATTCCTAAATATCCTACCCACCTCATAAACCTTTGGGAAACCACCAATAACAAGTCGTTTCAAATGCAACTCCGTTGCAATCCTAAGAGTTAAATCCATATCCATCGTGTTATGATAAGTCTCAAAGGGTTTAGCCTCAGCACCCCCCGGTTGAGCATGTAATACCGGAGTTTCAATCTCCAAAAACCCCTTTAGATCCAACTGTCTCCTCAACGAACTCGTAATCTTTGCTCTCTTGACAAAAGTCTCACGAACAGCGGGATTAACAATTAAATCCAAGTGTCGGTTACGATATCGTTTTGAAATGTCGGCAAGGCCGTGGAATTTATCGGGTAGAGGTAATGCGGATTTGGTTAGCATTGTCCACGATGTGGCGTGGAGGGTTAATTCGTTTTTGTCTGTGCGACGGATTGTGCCGGTGGTGCCGATTATGTCTCCTGTGTCTGTCCAGGCTTTTAGATTCTGATTTGATACCATTAAGAGAAAAGGTTTAATTGGTATCGTACTTTATACACATGACCTTGAAACCAAAATATTAAACACAAATCATCAACTAACCTTGAAAGAGTCCTCATCCCTCTCACCCAACCTCTTCTTATCAAACTGCAACTGTATCATCCCACTCTCATCTTGTAACGCATAAAAAGCCAACTTACCAAAAACACGACGCATCATTATCCTACCGGCCACTTTCACTTTTTGTCCCTCTACTCCACCAAAAGCAATGGAGTTGGTGGCATCCTCCTCCCCCGGAGCTAGTTTGGATTCATACAGTGATGATAGTTGGGAGGCGGTGTGCGTACGTTCGAATGTGTAGGCGTAGGGTTCTATGCCGGCTTGGCGCATGGAGGTTACTTTGGCGAGGCGGGAGGAACGTAGTTCGTTTATTGATGGTTCTTCTTCTTTTTTGTCGCCTTTTTTACTATCCACAGACTTTGAGCTTTTCTTGTCTGTTTTTGGCTCAGCAGCAGCGTTGGGGTTATCAATCTTGTCCAACGTAGCCTTCAACTCCAACAATTTATCCACGTGCGGTTTTAATTCTTCCTTGCTGATACCCCCCGCTTTTAAATCGCGTATTTCATTGCCCTTCAGTGTGATGGATTGTTCTATTGCTTCTCGTTCGGTTGTGCTGAATAGACGGAGGCATTGTGATGACGTTGTTGATGTTGTTGGTGTCATGATACGTGTGGAGCGGGGAGTGAGGAAGGATGAGGTGCGGGAGAAGAGGAGGGTGGAGAGGAAAGATGTCATGATGACTCTTTTGGGACGGTGAGATGAAGATGGGGGTGCCATTGATGTTGAATTGTTAAGTTGTTTTTGGTTGGGCGGCGTTTGCTGCTGGTGCTGGTGTTGCTTGGATTGGGCGGGGTTTTAAAGCGGAATGTTACTTATGTTGTGAAACGCCGATGAAGAAAAGTTCATGGTTGGACGATTGTCTGATGGGTGACAGTTGAGTGACTGACGCCAGTGGACTTATTATTTTGGTGGGCAATTGACAAAGTTGGTCGTTTTAATCAAAAAAAGTGCATGCTTCTTCATGCGTAAAGAAAGATCATTTTCCACCAAATCATGTCACGTCAGCCACTTTTAAGATTCTCCACGTGTAATATACGAAATATATTTCGCGCGGGAAATTCACCACACAAAAAATCTTGGGAACGGCGATCGCCATCGCCATCAACCATCCTTCAAATTGATCATGAACCTGGCTGATGATGGAGACGTCAAAATTAAGGTCTCTCATCTTCACAACGCCATGACGAAACGATAATGATGCGGCCCACACACCATCAAATCCACCGAACGGTTCGCCACCTCCATGCCTACCACGGCACAAGGCATCAACGTCCCATCCAAAGATTGATACACACGAACACCCCCATCACACAAACGGCACCATCGCCACCCCGCAAAATCCATCCCCATCAATCACGAACACTCTCATCCTCCCCCGGAATAATATCCAAAGTCCGAAACTTCTTCCGCGTAATCTTTGGCTCTAACGAAATCTCCCCCCGCGGACTCCAAGAACGTAAAGACTCTTACTATGTCCTACTAGCTCTGGAATGCAGACGATTACGGTTGGAGTGTCAGCAGCAGCCTCCACAACAAACGAAATGGCAAAAAGAAAGCAGAGAACAAGTCAAGAGTTTTTTAGATCAAGCAGCCGATAATTTAGACCAAGATAGTATTGGTATACATGATTTATTGTTGGGGAAGTTACGTAAGGAGGTGCAACGGAGGTTAGAGCCGCAGATATTGGATAGACTCTTGGTGGCTAGTATGGCAGAGGAAGCTTTTGGTGGTGATGAAGACGAGTATGTGTTTGATCAAGGTAGAGTTCAAGAGTATAAAGGTATTTTGTGGAGGGATTATGAACAAGTTTGTGATAACTTGAAAGACTGGGAGATGAATGAGTTAAACGAGGAGCAAGTCTCAAGTAGAGGAGAATTTTACAAGTTGAAAAAGTCTGGGATCGAGAGATTACTCAATTATTACGATTGGTGGCCGGAAAATCAGAAACCAACAGCATCAGTTCAATTGACATCTGAAGAAGATGATGAATTTGGTTTCAACTCAACAAAGTCAACTCCCGAAATCATACCAGCCATGCGATACCATCACGTGAAGAATCTAATCCGTTCCCACTACGCTCAACAAAGTACACAATTTTCAATTCTACCGCTAAAATCAACCATACCCAACGCCGGTAGAGGCGTGTACATCTCCGGCTACGCTCCTGCAGGCACACTCCTGGCATTCTTTCCGGGAAAAGTATACCCCAAGGACTATTTAATGCAAGCCTCTCTCCAAACGCAGGTTAATTTATCTAACGATCCGAGACACCAGCTATCCATGCGGTATGATGATATTTTGCTGGATTGTAGACGGAGTCCTTATACTGTCTATGAGAATTTATGGGCATTAGGTCATGTTATTAATCATCCTGTACCACCTCCTGCAAAAGATGATGAGTCTAAAGATGAACAAGATGACAACAAGGCCATGAAACAATTACGAATAGGACCAAACTGCGTCACCGTACCAATAGACTACACTAAATCCATGCTTGAACAATCACCAAATCTTCAAACCTACATCCCAAACTCTTACGAGGTAGAACCCAAACCATGGGCAAAGAATGCATTTGACTCTGACAATATTGTAATGAATGGAATGGGTATTATAGCGAGGAGGGATGTGTGTGATGAAGAATTGTTTTATGATTATAGAATGAGTGGGGACGAGGGTGGGGGGTATCCGGATTGGTATTATGTTTGGGATGAGGATGCTTTGATTAATAGGTGGAGTCATGATGATAAGTGACTTTACTTTGGAACAACTTAACAAATAGCGTGTTAAATGTTATCATTTTGGGAAATTATTATGAGCACGATAGACATTATCGTTGGTAGGCACAATAGGAATTGCCAAATGATCTGCTGGTACCAGAGAATTGCCGAATGATGTACTATATACAGCGGCATCATTTTGTACATTATTTTTCATCATCAGCAGGCATCAATGTTGGTGGTGAATCATCTGTATTTTCATCTCCATTATTATTGTTCTGTGCTTGATTTTTTGCAGGTTCGTCTTTTCCAGGCTTGCCATTATTTTTGGGCGGCTTTGTTGGTTCAAGTGTTGGTTTATCGGATGGTTCTTGTGATGGTGCGGGTGATAGTGTTAGAATAATTGGTGATGATGAAGGCTCATTCGAGATGGTTGGCATATAGGTTGGCGACTGCACCAATTAGAATACATTAGGCATGTTAACAATTGTAAGCATAACAAATATAAGTAAACAATATAAGTTATGAGCTCACCTTGCTTGGAACCAAATACGTTGGAAGAGTAAAAGCAGTCACATCAGTTCCACCAAACTTTCTAGTGGCATTAACAATAATTTCTTCTCCACTAGACAGCATGTAATACCCCTCTCCACTTTCACAACACAAACCATTTGATGCTTCGAAAGGCAAAAGAGAACATTAAGTTGTTTCTTATGCTGTCAAGGAATTGAATAAAGCATCATGACTTACCCCAATCATAAATGTAGAATGTGTAAGGCTTTGGACTCTCCAAGCAAAACTCATACACGTAAAGAGAATTACTCCCATAAGGACCACCATTAGCAACCAGCTTTTCAAAATTAGCCCCTTCATAAAGCGCCCACAGTGTTTCCACACCTAAATTGTCAGTCTTCAATTCAACACGTAACATTTCACAGTCTACTCCTTCCGTAAGACCAGTTGAATTGTACGGCATTAACGTCCCGAGTCTATCGTCAAACCCATCTCCATTGGCATCAATTGGATCAGGAATTACATACGGTAATTCAAACACCACCTTGTCTTCTTTAGAGGCATTCCTATCCCCAGTTGAAATTACAGTGCCTTCCGAACTCAAGACGTAGGATCTCGTGCCATTTTCATTAATAAAGCTGAATGAATAAATTGTTGGTGGGAGGCAGTTTTGAAATGTCACGGCTTGAGAATTGTAGGTTGAATCGTAGAAGGTAGATTGCCATACGATTTCATTGGTTGTTGTGTCTGGGCTTTCTTTGACTACTTTCCATTCTGTCAAGTTGGCATTTTTGTTGAATATGATTCCTAGTTCAATTGGGATGCATATTGTAGGTGAAGCTGATGATGGGGCTAACGTAGGGACAGTAGAAGTGTTTGATGAAATAATCTCCTGAGAAACCCCACTCTCTTGTTCACTGCCATTGTAAACTTCAGCAGTAGCATTATCTGATTCTGCGTCATCAGAACCAGCTTCACTTTCAATTTCGTCTGCACTCACATTCTCTCCAGCAACAGCTTGATTAGCCTCTCTACTCTCATCACCCTCCGATACATTCTTCATAGCAACCACAACCGCAGCACCAATAGCAGCCACAATCCCAATAAAGAAAAGCAACGTTATTATAATCATCCTATTCCTTCTTCGCATTGCCCTCTGATGAGCCACTAATCGAGGATCGTCAGAATGGTCCTTGTTCGAATCATGACGCTGCGGTTCGTTTCGTTGTTTGGCTGCATTTTTCTCTGCTTCGAGGGAGGCAAGGTGTTGAGCCGTGGCTTCGTCGACGTCGACAATGCTTTGGTGGATGGAGGACATGTCGTCGAATTGAATTGATCTTTTGAGGGATGCGTCTACCTGCATGAAGGGCGGGAAGGCTCCGTCTGTTGGCTTCATGGTGGTTGGTGTGAGGACGAATGACGACAATCAGATCTCCAATCAATCGATTATCCTATAATGACGGTGAAATGAAGAGCCCCGAGATAAATGCCGTCAGATTTGGTAGGCACAGATATTCTTGTCGTTACTGCCATCCAAAAGAATGATGTTATTTCAAGCAAAAACTCTAAATTAGTGTGAACACCGACCAATTTAAGATGTCCAAACTCCAAAGCCCCATGCGATGGGCCCCCGCCCCCGCCATTTTTGGCAAATGGCGGGAAATCGACAGAGTGGAAAAGCAAGCGAAGCCGAAAGCCGATGGAAAAATGGAAAGCCGACGCCCGACGCCCCGACGAAAGCAAGCACCCAAAAGGACGGTGCCGATGGCGTAGGTCTTGTGGCAGCCGGACGTCAACAACGATTGGGATGTAATCCTCAACCGAGTGAGAGTCAAAAGAGTCCAATCATCGATGGAGCAATAGCGTATCGACGGAGCGATAACATGGGAGTAAGACTGGCCACCGAGCATCAACACGATGGTCAGTACCACATAAAATGGAAAAGATATCTCGAAGATTCAACGCAAGATAAGATCCAAGATCTTTTTACCCTGCATAGGATAGCTTGTGCCAGCAAGAGATGGTACTAATCGCATACCCTGCTGTTCTCATTTCTAAAAATCTACTCAAAAAACAATCAATACAAAATCTCATCAACAAAACTACCACACAATTAATCTTTAATCGACACTTTCACTTCACCAATCATGAAATTGAACCACATTCCCATCCTCATCTCCTCAGCAGTCCTCGTCCAAGCCGCCGAAGACGAACTAGGCAGCGCCGCCGAACTGTTCTCAGGTCCTCTCGAAGTAGTCGCCGCCGATCCGACATTCCAGTGGCTCGAATCACCCATCTACTCCCCTTCCGGAAAGTATCTTCTCTTCAGCGACGTCAAGTGGCTGAATGAGGATGGATATAGCTGCGGCATGTTATGGAAGTATGATTTAATGACTAAGGAGCTTTCAGAGCTACTCAAGTGCTCCGGAACTGCTGGTCCACCGGGGAATGGAACTGGTGAATTTCCAAATGACATAGATCTACGAGTTGAAGCTGGTTCGAATGGCCTGTATTGGGGTTGGAAGGGAGACGGCGATCTGCTCATGAATCAGCATGGGTGGAGCCGAATGGTACGGCTGAACGTTGATGATATTGACGAAGCCACTTCTTCTATCGACCCTAGTCTCGTGACAGTTGTAGCATCGCAGTACAACGCCAGCAAATTTAATTCTCCAAATGATCTTGTATTAGCCGAGGATGAATATGTTTACTTTACCGACCCACCGTTTGGACTGCAGTATAACAATGTTGATGATCCATTTGGTAACTCTTTTGAATTAATGACACAGGATGCTCCAGCCGCTTATCGTGTAGCTGAAAACGGTGAACCACAACGTATTATTCAATTTGAGGTCAATGAGGACTGGTCGAAAAGAACCGGTCCGAATGGAATAGCTCATATCACGGGTACCAATCTTTTTGCTATTGTCATCACTGACTTTAATGATCCACGGGTTGAGATTTATGAACAGAATGAAGATGGGACTCTAGCTACTGAACCTAAAGCAACTCTTCAGCAAAACTATCGCATTGGGGGAGATTCCGAATATCCGCCATTGTCAGATGGTATTACGTATGATGATGATCTGGGTGTGCTTATCGTAGCCGGTCCTGGTGGTACTTACATTTATGAGACTGGATCTGGCTCATATGAATTACGTGGTTTCGTTCGAGTTGATGATTTATGTGCAAATAATGTGATTGGTGGTGGATATCTATGGATGACATGCAACAGGCGCTTGTTGCGCATTCCACTTGAAGGATATGAACAGGTGGATGCTCTAGCTGAGGGCGATACTGATGAAGAAGGGGATGACAATTCATCATCCGCCGAGTTGGTGCACCGCCATGTCGTAATTAGTCTTGTGCTATTGGCAATGGGGTTATATCTTAATTGAGACGTATGGAATTCAGACATATGGCAGGGTCATTTGAGTGGTTAAAATATTAAGCGATAAGTCAACTTCTTATACTTGAATTCGTTATATTACATGCATCCTTACAGCATGTTAGATGTAATGATTGTAGAGGCTAAAAACCAACTATACTTGTATTGCATTGTTAAATCTTCATGAGGTTGCTGAAATCTTGGTCAGGTGAATGAAATCAAACAAGTTTGCCTACGACACCAACATCAGCACCTCCGGTAACACGCACCATGTCCTTCTCATGCGGTGGAACCATAGAAACATCACCGTTTTGAGCAGTTTCATGCAAGTTCCACGCGCTGTCAATAATTTCGGTTGGTCCCTGCAAATGCAATTTCGGCAGCAGCATCAGTCGCGGCTGTTTCCGGAGATTTGGCTGTCGTTTTTGCCGTTTCGAATTCAATCTCAGGAGCCGCAGTGGCAGTTTCCTCTTCTTTGACTGCTGCGTTTTCGTTGATCATTTTGAGATCAAACAAATGATCATACTTCCTACAAAATGATGGGTCTTCAAATGCGTTAGACAGAAGTCGTTGGATGATGTCGTCTACCGGCTCTTCTGTGCCTGTTTCTTCCCGCTCCTTCAAGGCTTCATTTTTGAACTTTCCCACGATGCTGAGGCTGCTTGCAGCTGCGATGAGTCTACACATCTTCTTGTGTTCCGACCAATCGTTTACCTGACAAGACTTTGAACAGTACTGTGAAAAGGACAACAAAGTTAAGCATAGATTACATTGGTATTAAAAATAGAGCGATATACAATTCTTGTTACCTGAACGAAGTGGCAGGTTGAACATTGCTTCAAATGTTTCAACTCAAAAGACTTGCTGCATCCATTACATTTGCCCATCTTCTCTTGGGTTTCTTTGAGCAGTTGGTACTTATGTTTCAGACAATCACAACTGATTCTCTTGTTGAAAAAAGCAACTACGGAGCGCTCTTCACCCGAATCAAGGATGTCGTTCAGTTTCCTCACAGATTCCGTGACTGTTATGTTCGTTTTGCTAAACCCCCCAAACGACTGTAAGCTCTGAACCATTCCAGCAATAGCAGCAGCCATTTTAATCTTCCCATTGATACAAATATCCCCATCGATCAAAAGACAATCAGTGCCAATCGATATTAGGCTGGAAACCAGTACATTGGAACCCTCTCCACGAGGCCAATCTTTTTTCAACACATTCGCCTGATTCTCGGCAAAGTTTTCTACTCGAAGCATAAGCGCCCGCGCATCCTCAACAGGACCAAGGACGCCATCTGCCCCAGCATTTAAACCAGTGACAAGCCAGAACAAAATGTTGTAGACTTGAGAATCCGGAGCGGCGGTTACACAACCATGATTGCATTTTGAAGCGTTATATATACCCAAACGAGGACTGGGCAGCGATCCAGCCGGCGGCAGCGGCACATTGATGCCGACATCTCGTGCTTCGCGTAGGGCTGTGTCTCGTTGACTGACGGTCCGCACGCCCCATTTTTGTTTTGATTTCTTCCTCCCCTGTGATGAAAGACAACCAAACACAGATATTTGAGAATTCACCATCATGCACAAACGATAAAATCACCAATCCCCATGATCGGCCTCACCATGCTGCAGGTCGTCGAGTCGTTGGAGCTCGCACTTCACGGGCTCCAGTCGCAATCAAAGGCTTCGTTGAACCGGCGTTTGCTTCGCAGAGCCTTTTAGATTTCAGATTAATAAGTAACAAAGCTTTGTGAACGAATGTATTGATTAAAAATTGGCGCGTTTCGTCGATGGACGGAACCCGGAACCCCAGGTAAGGGTAATTAAGTAGTTACGTTAAAAAATTATTTACTTAATTTTCTTTATTTTAAGTAGATAGGGAACATCTGTTATCACACTGTTCTGACACCGCTGGCTGCCGTAGGTAGTCACAAGTACTCCTCTCCAACACCATTTCAAGCTCCCTTGGGAATATCTGCACTCTATGTGTGCGAACTACTTGTAGAGAAGGGGGTGCATTGATTGTCACACTTTTTTGACTCCATCTATGGTGGCTTAAATGCGGTGAGTATTTGAGAAATTGCCTTTGTTACCACTTATGTTGTCAAATGACACTTAAACAGCAAAGAGTTCTCTGACCTATCAACATTGTTTTGACATTAACAAACTATGAACAACACAACAATTAATCATTACCGACATGTCACATTGTCCACAGATGCCATGCTACTCCAACACAATCCTTTCCTTATGATCATCTCCAGGCACACTAAGTTTGGTACCACCTGTAAGCTGGACAGTATTTACAATACCACCATACTCAATCATTTCAAAATCAAAACCTTCTTTGAGCTGTATGCTGTATGCCACACATGGCTTCAAGATTACTCTCATCCTAGTTGACAATCAATTTGAATCAATTCGTCGTGAACATGTAGACACGG
>JALLAY010000306.1:0-14152 GCA_036939635.1 Cyclotella baltica | reverse complement strand
TCGGCGGATTTAGCCATGGTTGCTTGTCTAACTTTGTGGGATCGGTGGAGCTGCATGGCTTCAGGGATGGCGGCTTAAATAAATTCAGCCGCCACTTGGTGCGGTCTAAGCACCTATCTACGCGTAATTCCTCAGACTTATGGTTAGATAGATGATTAGACTTGAGTTTTTTAACTGTGATCTTCCTATGTGGGGATTGTATGTTTCTTCGTCTACATTTATTTAATTTTGGTAGCATGGCTGAGTCTGTAGTAGATAGTAGTTACCATGCACTCCTAAAATGCAAACAAAGATGATAGAATTATTTCTGTTCCAACAAGGCAAGCACTCAAAATTCAAATAATTTTCAAACCTTCGTGTCTGTAGACACAGATACCCCTCAAACGTTTCATTTAACCCCCTCTCTTGACGATAAGACACATTCTACTCGCCGTTTAGCTTATTTGTGAAGATAACCATGGCGACCGCGTGAAATGGTTTGAATCGTCCGACCGTTTAGCAATGTGGCATTTCTCAACGCAGAAACCACATTAATTGGCTCGGTAGCTCTAGGATCCATCGATAGAGGAGGCGGGGGACGATTGATGAATTGGAGGGCATGCACTCTGGCTTGCTGGCCGGTCGAGAGGGAGGGCGCTGAAGCAACAATCATCAATAAATAATTTTAATAATTGACAAGTCAAATTAATCAATCAATCAAACAATCAATTGGAATGCTGAAACGAATGTCATCCCGACGGGCGGCGGCGGTGAAGGTGTGCCAAGGGGGAGATGACGAGCACGAGGGGACGGCGATGGCTGGTTGCGATTGCGGCTACGGCTGTCCTGATTGTCAGTGCAAAGGGTAAGTTCAAGTTGAGCCTACTTACTGGCCGCTGCTCTGGGTAGCTGACTGGCTGCTCTTTTCATTCTCTTTAATTTTGGGTCACGTCAGTCGTTCTCTTTCTGGCGACACCAACTTACCATTTTGATGGCTCTTTTTGCTTGCTTCAATTAAATAATTGCTGTGGCTCTTGGTCGCCCATTTTGTTGCCTTCTGAAATAGATTCGTTTTCATTTCAATTGTTTCATCTTGGCAGAAAATTAGCCTATTTTATGTCTTATTGTCTGTGAATTTTGAAATTTATATTGCAGCAATTTTATGTCTCATTGTCTGTGAATTCTCTGCTCTGCTGAAGCTGCTTATTGCTTGCTTGTGCATTTTTATGGCTTGTAGCCTTTTATTGCCTTCATATTTTGCAGCACTTTAATTCCTGCTAACCAATCATTTGACTTTTATCTACTTCCTGCATTCTTTATTTTTTCAGCTGCCAACAAGTGAATCGCAGCCAAGACAGCATCAACATGTTCAATCCGTGCACTCATTGCCCCATCACGCCCAATAGCAGTGACAGCACTGAGCATCATGTCACTCCCAGCACCAACTCTTCTTGTAAGCTCAAAATGTGTCCCGAGCACCTCGAAGCAGCTAGTGCCAACGCCAAGGCACAGTCACAGCAATCAACGCAGCAACAACCTGTTGTCATTGAGGAGCCGGATGGTTCATTCTCCATTGTGGAATGGATACAGCAGAACTTGCCTTGTGTCAGTCAAGCTGCTAATCAGGTTCAATTGGACATTTCTCAGGATATTCAAATGAAACAAACTGCTTCTTGCACCAGTAATAATCACAACAATAATCATCAGACTACTGACTGTTGCGAATCAAACAAAGTGCAGCTGCATGATCAACAATTACATCATCAGCATTCTCAAGACCACCAGCAACAGCAGCAACAAGGACAAGATTTGCAATGTCCAATCTCCATTGATGAACTCATTACACCATCCAAACAATCATCATTGGAATCTTCTTCTTGGTGTGATTTGAGTACAATCACTCCGTGTCCCGTTACTATTGATGATACACATGTTGCTGGAGGAGGACACTGTATTCCACAACAGCAGCAGCAACAACAGGCACCCAATCGACAAATTCAGACCGCTACTGAAGCAACAATTGAAAATAAAAGAAATTCATTATTTGCCAGCAATCGTCAAGCTTCTTCGTGGCTCAGTGGTCATCTTGGTCTCATTCCTGCTCCACCACACACTTCACAACAACAACATCAAAATCTGCAGCAGCCTGCACCACTGTCCAAACCACCATCTCTAATCAAATCTGCTTCACTCACTAAGCCTCCATCATTCACCAAAGCTTCCTCTTTTGATCATGCCACCATTGCCAATCGGAGAGATGCATCCAAACCACCAATATCCAAATCCAAATCTATACCCCCAGTCATTCCACTCAAACGCACTACTTCTCAAACTATTGCCTTGCAACTTAAGCGCTGTCCGTCATCAAGGTCTACTTCTCGATCCAATACTCCCATTGACTTGGCAGAGACAACTGGATGTGGAACCATTCAATGTCTATCCAATAATCATTGTGGTGATGCAGCATTTATTGATGCCAGTTCCAGTGGAGACGCTGGACTTAATTCCACCCAGGGCAGCAGTCATAATAACGCTAATCAAGACAAGAAATTACAGTGCATCGATGATAATCCCAATACATGCGCTGGCGTCGAACCACTAGTTTTCTCCTGTGGTGATACGAATCTAGATGAATCGTTATTGTACCAATCCAATTCGGTTGATGTGGATGTGAATCGTACTCATTCCAAACTCACGGTGGCCTCTCAGGGGACCATGGATACGGGAACTGGGACTATGGGGACTCATCATACCAATACGCTGCATACTATTTTGACCAAGGGGAATTATACAAATTCAGCCGTGGCAACTTCAACTCAACAGCAGTATGTGAATGTGGTTGACAACATTGATTACATCACGCCAAAAATTACCAACAAGTGCATCGACGCCGATACCACTTCCATCCTAGATTCATCCATTAGCAGTAGTCTTCCCTCGCAGTATCCATTGTCACGACAAAATTCACGTGGATATGAAAAGTCTTCTCGAAAAATCAAGAACAAACAATTGTTGAGGAGATCACCAAGTCCCATTACCATGGTGGGAGGTAAATCGGTTGTTCAATTGGAAAAATTCCTAAAGCTCAGCAGTAATAAAAGTAGTCATAATAATTCAGAATGTGGGACTATCACCACCGATGGGGCGAGTGGATTAGATTCTGCACTTACGGGCAATTCATCAAAGCGAAAAGTGCAGTGGGGATCGACCAAGAATTTACCCGTTTCGATTGCTGCCAATGATTATTCTACCGAAGTTGCCCCTAGTGGGAATATCAAAGGGGTGAAGAGTAGGAGTGCGGTGCCGGTGCCCTCACAGTCGGAAATTAAGCCATTTGCTTTGTATCACGAGGAGATTGTTACGGCATTAATTGATAGTGCTTTGAAGGGGAACGAGAGCCAAGGGGCAGATGCATTAAGGAATGAAAATACTTTATCGGAACCTCCAGCACCGGAAACAATGCCTCATTCGCCGAAAAGGGTGGCTTCATTCACTCCAATGAGGAAAATGAGACGTAACAGTCCACACAGAGCCTCACTTTCTACACCCATCTGGAAACGGAATCGATCCTCAACCAAACTGGATCAAATCGGTAAAGTCAAGAGTGATCGAAAGATTGGTGAAGGAAATGATTACCCCATTGAACGATCTGTCAGCCTATTCAGTTTCAAATCAAAACAGTCACCGCCTCCATTGCCAGTGCCTGCTCCTGCCATCTCTTTAGAGAAGAAACCGTTAGATTATATTCATAGCCAGTGTCAATTATTGAAAGAGAAGGGGTCGGATAAGAAAAAGTCTCAGCCGGATGGTAAGAATGCTTCTGCGGTGGGAAAGGATGCTGTCTTGGAGAAGCTTCATGTGAGTGCCCTCTGCTTTTTATATATCATTTCATTATGTACAATGCAGTGATTGTATTCAACCTATTTCTGACACCACCCTCATACTCATAGGAAAAATTATCAATGCTTGGAGACATTGAATCAGGAAAGTACGGTAAAGCTGCCGAGATGCTACAGTCTAACGCTGTTGCCTTTTCCATTCATGGGGGTTCTGACTCTGCAGACCAAAACAAGCAGCGGCGGCATGTTCGAAATGGAAGCAGTGGTAACAGTGCGTCAATAAATCGGTCAGATTCACACACCGTAGGAGGCAGTTCAGATGTTGTCTTACCAGCTGGTTCTTTTGAGAAAAGGAAAGCCATGGTGGAAACGAGATCTCTCTTGACGTTACGAATGGGCTTTGTGAGCATGAGTTACGGTATCCTACTACAATGGGATTATGAATCGAGATTAGTTGAATTGATTGTGTTGAGGAAAATGTGCAGAGACGACTTTTTGGAAGGTAACATTGAAGACACATCGGAATCGACTACAACAGTTACGTCCAAGTCTTCCAAACCTTCCACGGCCTCTGCGGCATCAACTGCAACACTGGAGAGCAACACATCTCGCTCTCCAGAAGCGGATGCTTATACTGGGCTATCACTCTTTCCACAGCTGCTCAGTGAACCTGACCAAAGGCCCAAATCATTCTTGTCAGTTTCTGTTGTGAATATAAAGCACATCCACACTGGATGTGAGAAGTGTCTGGACCCGATAATAGCAAATGAACACATTGGAGCCAAGTCGAAAGAAAAGCGCCATGTCATTCGGCCCTATATTCGATTTGTTTTGGGCAAAAATGGTGAGTGCCTGCTTTCGATACCAATGTTGTGTTGGCAAGGCTGCTAACAAAACTATTGAAATATCTATTAAGAACACTGTACAAAGCCAGCAAAACTTTTACCCAACGGACATCTCTACTACTACAAGAGACACAACAATTCATGTCAACTACCCATGCCGAAGGAAGAATTCCGTTGGTTTGCTGGGCAAGAAGACCTGTTGGTGGAAGTGCGGGATATGCAATCTTGTCTAACAAAGAACAGCGGAGGCGGAAAGGGGCTTTTAGGTGGTAAGAATGCAACCAAATCCTCTTCCAGGAGCCAAACATCTTCGCCAAATGATCCAATTATTGCGGTGGTCACGGTTCCATTATCATCCGTGAATATTGAAGACGATGATGATAAAGTCTTGCCCAGCGATGGAGATGAATCCGTGTTGACACCATGGAAGCATCTCAAGACGAAGAAGAATGAGTACAGCAGGGATGACACCTCATCTACCAATATTAACCTGCCTCTCCGCATGATAGGCTGTTCCACTCCCTCCTTCGGTTCTATCTCCCTGCAAATCACTGTCAAAGTTCCCCGCCAGAGTTCAGATCCTAACCAATCCACATCAGAATTGAATAGTGCAACAGGAGAAAGCATAGAAATTGGAGCAATCGCCCGAATGATGCAGGGTTGGTCCATCTATGACAATGCGGGAGAAAATGATGAAAATCAAGTGGTGTCGTCAAAATTGTCAAGGAGGAAGATGCGCAAGTCCGTTCCTCGTTGGGATAAGAAGTGGAATCCAAAAACCAAGAAATGGAGTAAGTTGAGATTGACTGGTAGCTCGTCAAGAGATACAACCTCAGAACAAGCAAATTGGTTCACTTTTTTGAAATGGGGTGATGAGAAGTAGAATTAACTGCTTAGTCAATGTTCAACAGTTATCTTTTATGTTATTGTATGTTAAATGCTCGTAGATAGATAGTTCCTGCATTTTCCATCCTTCTTTTTGATAATAGGGTCATATATCCCTCAGATATAAACCTCTGTCAATGTTTAGAGGTTCATTTTGGCCAATATCGATGAAATGAACCTCTGCTGATGTCGGCAGAGGTTGGTTTTGTACTGATTTCCTATGATCAATGATAGCACTTTTTTCAACTGACGACACAGTTTGTAAAGTAGAAAAAAATCCGAAAACATATCGAGGTAGCTGGAGAAGTGAAGGAGGAAGCCGTGGTTAACGTTGTTGCTTTTATCGTATTTAGTTACAGAATAGATTCTACAAGGACCAAAACCTGTTCGGCTGTTAGATCACTAACTTGCAGGTTGTTAGGACGGAAGATCTACGTGCCTCTACATATCTTTCTAAGCGGGCGGTACCTGATGTAGGTTCATTGTCTCTAGATAGACCGAGGGGTGTGTGGAGATGGGCCTGTGGGAACATTAATGGCCTTGCCACTAGCAGAGTCTGTAGTATGAAAAATGAGTATTCGCTTCGCGAATAACCATGTGTCGCCTTGTCTGCGCTGCGTGGGCCACCTGCACGAGATCGGGGAGAGGGGTGAGAGAAAAGGAACAACTAGGTACACTACAATGAAACTAAGTAGACTTTGTTTATTGAGTAGTGGAAATGGTGTCCCTAAATAGCTGAGTCGTGTTAACTAGTCACTAGTTGGTAACTCGACCTCAGCGTACCCTCTGCCTGAAAGCAGCTCGTCGCCGCCTCCCATGAGATGAGAAGCTGTGACGTTGTTATGCGCGTGTGGATGACATTGGAAATGGTGTCGATATGTGCGTCATGACGTCAGAAAAGAGCGACGAGGTGCGTGATATGGCACGTATCTCGTTGGGGTTGGCCCATGCAATGCAGAACATCGCAAAAAAAAGAAAAAGAAAAAACTCCTCCTGGGCTCCCGGTCTGGTCGATGAGATAATGACACAGCCGGGGCTACAGGCTCTCGATTACCATGGCTAGATGCAGTGTCTATTTGGACAATGCCGTGTGTCTCCGGGCCAGTTGTGGGTAATGATGTAGTTGCGTGAGTGACTCAACCTTTGTTTCACGCAGTTGATATGCAGTTCAGTAGGATTAAGCTATCATGAACTGGCTGATTGTGTGATCGCATATAAGCTAATTATCTGGTGTGCAGTCCCGTCGGGGTACTAGGGGTACTCTGCAACGTTCATTGGCGACGATGGACTCATTCAATCCAATAGTCTTCTGGGCTGGCATGTGTGATGCCGTTGAGGTGAGTAATGAGGAAATGGCGCTATATGGCAGGCGCGAGATAATCCATTTTGCGCTGGAATGGTTTGTCACCACTATGTGGGTCAGTCATCTCACTTAAACTATTAATGTATAGTGTTCATCTTGTTCTAGAACCCTAACAGTTGTTTCACGAAGTCTGTTGTGATTGTTGGTTCAATGATTCGCTATCAAGGAATTGCAGTGAGGTCAAGGGCATGATGTTTGTGGCAATTAATAATGACGACCTTGGTGCGTTCGTAGCCAATTACAGCGATCTGCATGTTGGACCGATTGGATCCTGGTCGGTTGTTGATTGGCTTGCTCAACTCGATTTGTGTGAGCAGTGATGCCGTATGAGGTATACGAAGCCAGTGTGAAGACATTGGCTAAGGTGAATGCACGATTGTCATTGGTGTCAAACCCGTTGCGTATGACAGATAACAATGTCAGCGTCGGTGCGTTCGTAGCTATTCGAGCGGTCTGTGTGTTGTACATGCTGCATAAGCAATGCTGCCTTGTGAATCACACGAAGGCAGTGTGAAAACGGTGCCCAAAGTAAAGGTGTGATTGTCATTGTTACTGACCCCTCATTTATGACAGGTAAACAATGACGACAACAGTCTGTGTGTTGTACCAATCTCACTACTGGTTGGCTGTTGCTTGTCTTGCTCGAATCAATTTTAAATGAGCAGTGTTGCCTTTGTGAAGTCTGCGAAGGCAATGTGGAAGTGTTTATAAAGCCCAAAGTCTTTTTGTTGGCCTTACTGCTCGTGAATTGGAACCCAAACGAACGGTGGCCGATTGTTACATCTTGAGATGAAAGCCGGATGGTGGCTGATCGATGTTTTACAGCGTGCAAGATATCGTCTCCACCGTATGATGTGTGGCGGAAATTGTTCCACGATAACTGCTAAACCAGTTGCTAATGTCCGCGAATTGGAAAGCCAACGGTGGCTGATTGTTGCCTTGTGAATTGGAAGCCCAACAGTGGCTGAATGTTGTTTTATAACATGTAAATGTTTGTTTTCTTTACCACGTCATGTGATTGACTTGATTAGTTCTAACTTTTAAGCAGTTGCTAATGCCCGCGAATTGGAAGCCCAACGGTGGCTGATTGTTACATTGTGAATTGGAAGCCCAACGGTGGCTAAGTGTTGTTTTATAACATGTGAATTTTTGTTTTCGTTACCACGTCATGTGATTGATTTGATTAGTTCTGACTGTTAGACAGTTGTTAATGCCCGCGAATTGGAAGCTCAACGGAGGCTGATTGTTACACCATGAATTAGAAGCCCAACGGTGGCTAATTGTTGTACTGTAACATGTCAATTGTCATCCATGTCATGTGAATGATTTGATTAACTCCAACTGTTAAACAGTTGCGAATGTCCGTGAATTGGAGGCCCAGCGGTGGCTGATTGTTGGTCTAGAACATGTCATCTGTTGTCTTTGCCATGTCGTGTGGTTGATTTGATTAACTCAAACTGTCAGACAGTTGCTAACGGCCGCGAATTGGAAGCCCAACGGTGGCTGATTGTTGTTGTATAACATGTTGATTTTTGCTTTCTTTACCATGTCATGTAATACGTTCGATTATTTCTAGCTGTTAAACAGTTGCTAACGTCCGTGAAGTGGAGGCCAAAAGGTGGCTGATTGTTACTTCGTGAATTGGGAGCCCATATTTCCTTAATTGTGTCTGCTATCATGCATTGGCTAGATTTTGTCGCGTGCTCAGTACGAAGCTCCTCCTGCGTAAAGATAATTATGCAATGTGATAGCTGCACTGTGATAGGTTTGCACCGCGTTTATCCACTAAATCGGGTGGTTGGTGCGTCGTGTGTACTGGAAGCCCACATGTGGCTGATTACTGCTTGATGCGTCTCTCGCGTCTGATGCTAGATGTATATACATATATTAATGTTAGCACCAAAGAAAAGGATGGATTTTATCATCGTATCACCGGTGAGCCAGTTTCTGTTCTTTCGTAACTTGGACGCCTAAATAGTGTCCGATTGGTTCATCAAATTGGAAGTCCAACGGAGCCTGTTGAATTCTGAACGACTTCGTACTTGTGTGCCTTTCGTGTAATGTGATAGGTTTGTTCAGTTTCCAATCGCTTGCTGGGTTTATGTTATAGCCCGGAATGTTCGAAGCTCCTTATGGCTTATCGTTTTGACTTGCTGGTGTTTTTATATCAGTCAGATTGACGTCAGATTTGTTTGCGGGAGGTGTCGTGCATTCTCCCTGCCGTCAGCTTTTATGATCGCGGGGGGTTTGTGAACGTTACGATGTTGTCTCGAGTCTCCCTCCTGCGGAGATGTAGACCTGTGTGGTGCTTGCTAGCACATTCTATTTGGAAGGTGTTGCAGATTGCCTAAGTAGTCTGCAATGAACTCATACTCTCGTTCTTGCATTAGTTAGCCGAACCGGCAGTCGATTTTGTATGAAAAGGTATGAAGGTATGTCGCAGTCTCGCACAGAATATCTGTGAGGCGTTGTTGGTGTTGGATCTGGAGGATTGAAAACGCATTGATAAGTTGCCCTCATTAGCCGTCCGGCTATGTGGTGATTTACTCCTTGTTGTGTTTGATGCTTCCAGAATAATTCTTTGAAAAGCGGCCATGTACGGCTCCACATAATGTAGATTGGATTGGTTCCGTCTCTCTTTATGTGAGTAGTTAGTTGTTGCCAGGTCTTGCGGTAGACCATCCGATGCGGAATGAGACTCGCTAGTTCCTAAGTGGAGCGATTGTAATTTGTTTGTGGCTGATGTGCAGGATGACTTTCCTTACCCCTGTGGGTGCAACGTGCAACATCATCACAATAGATCACAAGGATAATGTCCTATGTTAACCAACCCATGGTGACGTCGGTCCTCCATCTCAGGTGAGTGAGCGTCAATGGTGTTACGTATGGTGCGGCAAGTGGAATTGTCATGATCCCGATGCATGGGACTGCTTACCCCAGGTTGCAAACTGCAAAGAGCAGCTAATTGCTGACGGTCGAAACCGTTGTTGGGTTGTATTGTAATTTCCGTTTGAGAGTGGTGAGACGGGATGTCCGTTGTGCAGTTTTGTCGACCGGCTCTCACGTTCGTTGCACTGAGAGTTTTTGTAGGTCTTGTGGTCGGTTCGTGTCTGTTTGCGATTGTCGTTGTGTCACATTGTGCATCTGAGGTGAGATTCCTTTGCGGTGTGACATGTCCTCTTGTTAAGAGGAAGTTTTAGATCGGAGCAGATGGTTGCCACTTTCGCTTCCTTAGGGTTCTTTGTTGCTCTTGGTGCCGATATGTCGCCGTAGTGAGGCTGGCAAGTGCTCTCTGTACCCTGCCTGAGATGATGAGATGAGAGTTGTGGCCTGCAACTGGTTGGGTCCGACAATTACCATGTTTACACGGCAGTTGCGCCGCTGATTTATGCTGATGCTGTCCATCTATACTGCACTCAGTATGCAGGTTTTGTGTGCGAGAAGCTGATTGTTGAATAGATTTACTATCTTATATCAGTGGCCGTTACAGGCTGATTGTTGTTTGTGTTAATTTGGGGTTTTATCCTCGCATTGGTACACCATGCTGTGGCTGTTCCATGCTGTCGCGATGGCTCTTTAGAGGTCATTGCAGTATTTCTGGTTTGATCCGTATCCACTGCACCGTATGATTTAGGCTCACTAATTGTAGCGGCAATCGTTATGGACCCTCATGATTAAAGAGCTGACTGGGGTGCGTCTCAATTGTTTTTGTTTGTATGTGTCGAGCTAAATAGTTTTGTCTGACGTCCGTCAACGTCGACCTGAGTGCCATGTGCGGCATTGTCCTGTCGTGTATTACTGTTGAACTGAAACGGCCGTGCTTGTGTGGTATGGGAAATGGAACGCTTCTGCGTTACGTTTGCAAATTGCCGTGATGATATTCAGATTTCAGATTGCCATGATAGCATTGTGCTGTTTGGTGGGTATTCTCGTATTGGGATGCCCTAGTATTTTGTTTCCTACCATGGCTTGTCGCCGTAAGTAATCCCAGAATTGGTGATAATGTGTGCAAGTCAGCTTGTTCTTGCATGAATGCCCACAAGAATAACGTGATTTGGAATCGATCTTGGGAGATACCTCTATTGCGGCCAGGCATGATGCCTTGTTGTGTGAGCAGGCGCCCTTGTGCGGCGTGAAAGTTCGTGATGCCACATGCAATGTCTTCGAGCCATATTGAGCCCTGGCCCTAACGTGGGGCAAATATCAGCTGTGTGTTTTCTCACAGTAGTTTACTAGTTTGTTTGTGCTCCTGCGTGCTACGGCTCCGAGCAGCATGCCGCGATCGCGACGTAACTTGCGGTACAAAGTGGTATTGCCACCGAGTTAATAGCGGTTTGGTTGACTGTTGCTTAACAACGTTTTTTTCTTTATCATGTCACATCCGGTTGACAACGTTTTACGTCAGTCAGTGGGGAGTCGTCACCCAAGCAAGCGACTTGCTTATACGAGTTTGCCATATCGACTCTTGTTACTAGTTCGCCGTGGCTGACTGGTCATAACTGCAGCCGTCTTTGTGAGGTGTGAACAGTATTAGGTGATGAATACAGCGAAGTGTATTACCTTAATGCTGGCTCTATTGTTTGTAAAGAATAAGTTTAAATAACATTACTTTTACTAAAGAGTTTCGCACGTCTGTGGTTCGTGAGCCGACAGGCGGTTTATTGTTATGTGATAATTTATTCAGTTTGCTAATCACGTTGTACAGTTGTGTTGCTCATGGGCACAGAACTTTGCTGCGATATCGACCCAACGTTGAGGCCAGGAAAGGTGGTTACATGCTCAGAGCACCACCAGGTGGCTCAATGACACAAAACGTGGCTGTGGTTTGCTTCCATCTGCCCCCATGATCTTGTGTAACACAGTACGTGTGTGTTGAGTTGTTCAGTGACGAAACTCCAATCATTATGCGCCATGTCCGTGGTGTGAAGCCTTTGGCGGCTGATTGTTGAATCCCTTTTTGGGAAGCTCATGTACACAATTTCTATTGTGTTGCCTCTCACAGCTCATCTTGAGCCATGGTGCGATTGTATCTGTGGATTGGAAGCCCACAGGTGGCTGATTGCTGCATCATATGTGGCTTAAATCCAAACTGGTTATTGCCATGGCCGTGGAGTGGGATCCCCTCCGTGGCTGATTGTTGCATCTCGTGTGAGAGGCTCGTAGGCACAAATTGAATTGAGTCGTTTTCATTACGTGCTGCGATAGCTTTTGTTAATTGCTGACCTCGAGCTGAGCTCGATTGTAGCTGTGGATTGGAAGCCCACAGGTGGCTGATTGTTACATAGTGTGTGACGAACCTCCAAAACCGGTTGATGCAGCGGCCTTGGACTGTAGGCCCAATGGTGGCTGATTGTTACATCTCGTGTCAGGAGATTATCAACACACAAAGTGTTTTGATGTCTCTCTATCGTGCACTTTGTGATAGATTTGATTAACGCAAACTGTTAAACAGTTGCTATTCACCGTGAATTGAAGCCCAACGGTGGCTGATTGTTACATCGTGAATTTGCAGCCCCGATGATGGCGATTATAAAATGTGAATTATTGTCTCTATCAGGCTAAATGATAGATTTGTTTGACGTAAACTGCTAACCAGTTGTTATTCACCGTGAATTGGAAGCTCAACGGTGGCTGATTGTCACATCGTGAATTTGCAGCCCGCAAACTGTTTACCAGTTGCTGCTCGTCCGTGAATTGGAAGCCCAACGGTGGCTGATTGTTACATTGTGACTTGGAAGCCTGATAGTGGCTGATTGTCCATTTATAACATGTGAGGTATTGTCTCCATCATGCTGTGTGATAGATTTGTTCAACAACAGCTGATAGCTAGTTGCAATTGTCCGTGAATTGAGAGCCCAACGGTGGCTGATTGTTACGTTGCAAATTGGAAGCCCAACGGCGGCTTTCACGAAATATCGTTTTTGCTTCACTATCATGCATTGTGATAGGTTTTTGTAGCGTTACCCGCTAAGCTCAGTTATTGTTTCATCGTGTATTGGGAGCCCAACGATGGCTGATTGTTACGTTGCAAATTGGAAGCCCAACGGCGGCTTGTGTGATATATCTTATTTATCTTCACTATCATGCATTGTGATAGGTTTGTTGTTCAGTGTTAACCGCTAAGCCCGGTTGTTATTTTGTCGTGTATTGGGAGCCCACAGGTGGCTGATTGTTACGTAATTTCCATGTGCGTGTTGCTTGTCGAGACGATAGCTGCACCATGTAACTTGTCTCAAGTTTGTGGCGTGATTGACGAGACTCATCGTACCAACAGAATGAATTACTGTGATGATGATCGTGTCTGCCCAGAGGGCTTGCCAAGGCTGATTGCTTAGACTTTTCTGTGTGACCTACAGAAGTAGGGGCGACATCTTTCGATGTCGGCAGCACCATTAAATGTTGGGTTTAGCACCCGTTGCCTGGTTCCCTATGGTGGGGGGGCCCGTATCTTAGTGGAGGTGGCTGTTTATGCCGGTCCTCCACCAAGCAATGGCGCTGCGCTATGCTGCTTCGCTGTTTGCTGCCTTTGCTTCTTCCTCTCAAGAAGTCAATCTCTGCGCCCTCGTCTAAGACGGGATAGGGATTTCCAACGCAGGTTCTCTGTTGAGGGAGGGGGATTGATCCACATTGGTTTATGCTTCACGTCCACGCTACGTGCTCCACGTCTCCACGTGTCGACGGGTTGCCATATCAGCCTGATAGTTAGGCGTAACCCGGCACAGACAAGGCAGGCAGCAAACAGTCTTTCCTCAACCCGAGAAGAGCGCCCCGGACTCAGAGGTCCACCATTCGGCTACTACATCTTGATCAGGTATCTTGGGCCGACGTAAAACAAGAACTCACCTTGAGACCGTGCGTTTAGCTGGTCGGTCTAACGAAAAAAGCTTCTGCGTAGGTAGAAGCATGACAAAGCATTGGAATCGGACGAGATTTCAATCAAAAAAGGAACAATGAAACCAATGTTGTTGGTCGACGCTTGTGATGGTTGATCATGCTGTTCTCGTTTATCACGAGAGAGTCAGCATCTGATCAGATCCAATCTTCGTCTGTCCGTCGCTGAGCCACATCATGTCGTGTTGGCGGTTTGGCGCCACTTGGATGATGGCTTAAACATTGGTAGGAAGATACCCAGTCACATGGACAAGGATACCGAACTGTTCATGTGAGTCCGGCGGTCTTGTAGCTAGTCAGCAAGACCGAGCTAATCTAGGGCGCTGCGGCACATGATAGCTCGTAGGTAG
>JALLAY010000303.1:0-17210 GCA_036939635.1 Cyclotella baltica | reverse complement strand
CGCGTTTGTTATTTTCCACAAATGCTGGAGCCATTGAAAATGTTTGTAAGTTGGAGTAAGGGTAGCCTTTGCCAGTGATTCTATATTCATGATTATTTTGGATCATTGCACATATACATACTATTAAACAAAATTATGCATTATGAAGATACACGCGTTGTTCCTAAAGTAATAATAATTTAAGTGCAGACAATGGATCATTCAGCTGGCATAGTGGAGTCATTTTTTACATCACCAGTTTCTTCTCCACTTGTATTGCTCTCCCCACCACCTCTTGTCCGTGCCCTTGCCATTCGCTCTCTCAATCGATCATACCTAGCTTGATCCTTCTTCGAAACTGATGGCAGTACATGATCAAAAGCATATTTGAAATGACGAGCTGTTATCTGAAGCGGTGGAGGCTTGTCCTCGCTCTTTGCCTCTGCGTCGTTATTCCCAACAGATGAACGGTTCAACACCCCATCACGAAGAACTGCAAGACCAGCCTCTCTAAGCAACGCAGCACAATCAGCCCCACTAAATCCATCCGCGTGACGATCATTCGCAATGGCTTCAAGGTCCACATCCGCCGCAAGATTAACTTTCTTACTCAACGCACGAAGAATCGACAATCGATCATCCGGAGTCGGAAGCGAAACATACAAAAGTTTGTCCAATCTTCCAGGTCTCAACATGGCAGGATCAATCAATTCAGGACGATTCGTCGCCGCAATAACAAAGACACTCCGCCTGCTATCCAACCCATCCATCTCGGTCAGCAACTGATTGACCACTCGTTCGCTGACGCCTCCTCCTCCACCTCCGTCGCTGCCTCGTTTTGGACAGAGTGAGTCTAACTCGTCAAAGAATATGATGCATGGGCTGCTGCTACGGGCTCTTTCGAAAACAACTCGAACGGACCTTTCGCTCTCGCCGACATACTTATCAAGGAGTTCGGGACCTTTCACCGATATAAAGTTTGCACCTGACTCATTGGCAATAGCCTTGGCAAGCAAGGTCTTACCACAGCCCGGTGGTCCTAAATATCAACAATTAGAATGACTGGCATGTTAGAGATAGATTATACAATTTGTGATAATAATTTCATCACCCCTCACCATACAACAAAACCCCCGCGGGAAGCGGCAATCCCAACGCCTCAAACCTCTCCGGATGAGCAATTGGTTCCAACACACTCAACGTTAACTCTTCTCGAATATCCGACAATGCTCCGATATCACCCCAAGTTACATCCGGAACAGTTGCAAATCCCTCTCGTTTAGAAGATGGTTGAACATTGGGTATGGCTAAGAGGAAATCGTCCATTGTTATGTACAGTGGTTCGAGTTGTTCGGGTGTTAGAGGTGGCCGAGTACGAATGTCATTTGACTCCGTACATTCCGGCAAATCAGTCCTATTGCCATTTTCATCATTCGATCCAATAACTCGTGCAATATCATCCTTCAACCCCTCCTCACAACCAACATCATCACCTAACAAACTAAAAATCCGATTAATAGCAATCACCGCAGCCTCTTTCATCAAACTCCTCACATCTGCACCAACAAACCCCGGAGTCTTTTTCGCCAAAACCCCATAATCTAAATCACCCTCCACCCTCATCCTACCAGTCATTACTCTCAATATCCCCTCTCGCGCCTTTTCATCGGGAGCACCCATGACAATTTCTCGATCGAACCGTCCTGCACGTCGCAATGCTGAGTCCAATGCGTCCGGTCGATTCGTGGCACCCATGACAATCACCGCGCCTCCCCCGTTGGTATTTGCTGGACTTAATCCATCCATACTGGTTAATAATTGAGCTACTATACGTTTCTCCATGCTTTTTCCTCCTCCTCCATCACCGCGTTTGGGTGCAATAGCGTCAATTTCATCAATGAATATGATACTGGGAGCATACCGTGCGGCACTTTCAAACAGAGCTCGGACACGTGCTTCACTCTCACCGCTAACACCACCCACCAACTCTGGAGCAGCCACTTGAAAATATGATGCGTTTAACTCACCAGCAATAGCCTTGGCAAGGTGGGTCTTACCACATCCCGGTGGTCCTCTTAGCAGTACTCCGCGGGGTGGTTCGATCCCGAGATGTGAGAATAGTTCGGGATGGGAGAGGGGGTATTCGATGAGATGTCGGATGGTTTGGAGTAGAGGGGTGAGGCCGCCGAGGGTTGAGTAGCGTTCTGTTGGGCGGGGGGTTGGTTGTAAGAGTGTGGTGGTGGTAGTGTCATAAGTTGTGGAGTCGTTTGTGTCGGAAGTGAGGGGGGCTTTGGATGGGGTCTTTTTGATCTTTTTCTTCTTTTTGGGAGTTGTGTTTGGAGTTGGGTTGGTTGAATTGTTGTTGTTGTTGTTGTTGTTGCTGCAATTATTGTTGCTGTTGTTTTTGTTGTTGGATAATAATTCATCCTTGCCAGATTGTTCTCCTGGCTTCATAGGCGTCTCATTGGTGTTGTTGCATACAGAATCCTCTGGAGATTTGTCAGTACCAGTCTTGTTCTCAGGAGCAGAATTTGCAGCAGCAGAACTTGCAGCATCAGCATGAACTGCAGTAGCTGTGGCAGTAGCATCCCGTTCATTCTTCTCCTTATATCTATTTCTCAATGAAGCATTCAGCATCCCTCCCAAATTATTTAAAGTATCTTGACACGTATTACTGTTGCCAGGTTCACAACTGCCAACGGAAGGAAGTCTATCAATCACAAACAATGGCGCACTTTCATCAATTTCACTCTTGACACGCTTCACGTCACCCTCTTCGTTCTCGTCAATTTCCCCACCTCCCACTGTAACACGTTCACGTCTCTTCTTAACGCTGTTGCCACTGTTATTATTCTCAGCAAGAATCTCGTTAATACAAATTTCAACAGATTATGTATTCAATGGCTTAAAAAATAAAGCTTATACAGAGAAGGATAAAACAAATCCACTTAATGAGTATGGGATAGCTAAGGAAAATGCTGAATTATATATTAAAAAAAAATTATCTATGTATGTAATACTAAGATCAAGTTGGATATTTAGTAAAAAGAAATCCTCTTTTTTTAAATTTATCGATAAGAATTATAAAAAGAATATTGATTTAATAGATGATATATACGGTTGCCCAACTTCAGCTAGATCTTTAAGCAATGGTATTATTTTTGTTATAAATAAACTATATCAAAATAAAAAAATTAAATATCAAATAGAACACNTTCCCCACCTCCCACTGCAACACGTTCACGTCTCTTCTTACCGCTGTTACCACTGTTATTATTCTCAGCAAGAATCTCATTAACACAAATTTCAACACCTCTAACTACCCCCTCCCTCTCTTTTCGACGGTATTCGCGATGCTTCTCAAAGACTATTTCTACAATGGCACCATTTGCATTCCTCTTCGCTTGATTTGATAAACTACCACCGACTAATAAAGACGGAGTGGTGGTTACGATACGTCGAACAATTTGGAGCAGTTTTGGGTCTACCGATTCGGAACGAGAATAAACTGAATTGGTAGAGTTGGAACGTGATAGAGGATGAATGGGTGAGGCTGTGCCTGATTTGTGGAAGCGGTAGCCTTGGGGTTTTAGGGTGGCTGTTTCCATTGTTTGATGAATTATGATGACGGAAATTTTGAGTGATGATTGGTGATGAGTGATGAGATGGATCATGTCAGATCATGTCAGATGTTGGTTGATTTTGGTGGTTGCAACGAGTTACCTATAACAATGAGAAAGATTATGTTCAGATATCAATAGTTGCTTTTTGTGTCCATAGGTAAAAAGTCTCATACCCTTTTTTCCTTTTTCCCTTTGATGGTATGTACTTACACCACTACAAGTAGACTAAGTATCTCTAGGTACTTTATTAGACACTTCTTGATGCCCTACCATTAATTGTAAGATGGATACCTACAGGAAGTCAACCTTTGCCATTCCAAAATCTTTTTCGAAGGCTAAGCAAAAGGACCTCTTTTCCCATTACAACTCAATATATATCAAGGCCAGTAGCAACATGTCATAACAGAACAAATGACAAGTATCCTGTGAGAGAAGTCATTGTCTTGAAAGATATGCGACCTGCAGGGTGTACTTGTAGATACCATCATCAAAACATAGTACACTAAAAGTATCCCTACTTAGTCACTTCTTGACATTCTACCTACCACACGATTATTATAAGGCTCTCGCGACACGTGGTAGAGATTAGATGCATTGATGTAAACAAGATTCGGTAACAAAGGGCGTATGATTTGGTGGTTACAAAGACTTACCTTTAGCAATAAGAAAGATTCTATAGCAGAATTTATTGTTGATCTTTATGCATAAGTAAAGATAACATAGATTCACATGTTATTTTTGTCTGACAAAAAAGCAACAGTACGAACAAGGGGATGACACAAGAAAATTTCAGACCATATGTTGAAGAATCTGTGTCAGCCATATGAACCTCTTTGTCTCCTAAATTTTCCTAAACAATTTTGATACCTAACCCTCCAGACCCTCTATCACTTTGAAAAACCTAGGGAAATATATACAGGGCACAGGTGTGGTTCCCCCACCGTAGTTCACGGAATATAACACTCACGAGTTAAGCCGCTCGGAGCCGATCTGATTTTTTCTTCACGATTAAAATGCCTCGGTTTGTGCACGATAAACCGTCACTCTGGGCCCATTTGTTTATCATATTCACGCGCTAATAAGCCGCTCTGGCGATTTCGTAGAGTGTTATATTCTGTGAACTACAGTAAATTCGAAGCCCCAAAATCTGTGACGTAACGTCATAGATGACTGTTCTAGTCATCTATAACCCAACTTATGTGTTTATTAAGACACAAAAACATCATGGGACTGATTTGACATCAATTTTTTGTCACATGATACCATCAAAAAATTTATAGTAATGACATCATAGTATCGGCATATTCTTCTAATTGCTACACAGGATATGGGGAGAAATGGGACAGGAATGGACTGAATCACGCCCGAAACTATCATTGCTAGCGCCCTGTAAGTATACGGCTACCTCAGCATCAGAGGCGACAGATGTATCTGCTCCATTCAGCTGATCCCTCATCCTCTCTTGTGTTGGTTTGCTTCGCTGCTTCGGCTTCGCCTCTGTCATTTACAGTTGTCGGCCTTCCAACTCCATCCTGAATGTGCTTTGTCTCTTCTCCATGGTGTTGTCAACTGGAGAAATCAAATATTATGTGTCTGACCCAGTCGTGAACCAATGTCACCAACCATCACTCCAGTTTGAGATTGGATAAGAAATGATACAGAGCAATAATTTTTTTTTAATTTGTAAAAGAAAGGACTAACTGAGCAAGTTGAGCAATTTTTGTCCGTGTAGAATAGGAAAAAGAGAAGTCATCATATCATCTTATGTTGTGGTTGCCAAAACATTCAAATGTTTAAGATGCATTGAATAATGTTGACTATTGCGGTGAAACAATCAACCAGTGTCTGTAGGAAACATTAACTAGCATCTGAATTAAATACAACACAATACTAAAATTCTCTTATTAGTAGTAAATTAGGGTTAAAAGTTAGTCATAGTTTGCAGTTCTCATTGTTGTAAACACTGTGGAGGCATCAATGTGTTAGCAACTGTCAACAACTACCTAGATTTAGTAAAAACAACTGCCAGAGACATACCTCACCAAACCGAGGTTCAGTGACCAGAATAAGGGCTCCAACAGGCCAATTTTGGGACTATTTCTAGATTCAATAGTTTTGGTAGGAACACTGGGAAGTACTTGTTAAATAATCTGTTAACGGACCTTTTAGTAGCTTTCAACATCTGAAGTGAAAAGGGTTCTTATATGGCCTGTTAACTGACAATAACACCTAATAAACCCTTACCAGTTGGTCGGCCGCCGGAGAAACTTCTGTCCAGTCCTAGGTTCAGTCATTTTTCCTTCATCTAGTAACAGTTAGGCGCCGGCCGCCGATGCCATTTTGGTCAACTAAGACTAGGTTCAGTAACTCTGGCTGGTTCTATACCACCTGTTCTAACGGAACCACGAAAGTTGCTCACATTCCTGGTGTTATTAACACTAGTAACCTCTTCACAAAAGAACTGAAGGATACTGCCCATTTCTGCCGCTGTCGTGACTCTTTCATGGTGTCTAAAATGAATTTTGACCATTGTGGTCATGTGATGCCTTCCCATCACCAACGAAAAGAAGATCTTCCTTATTATTCTGTGCGATCACCACTTCCTCTGTCAGCCCTAAAAGATTGTACTAATTTTAAAGTGAAATCTTCTACAAAAGATACTAAAAAGAAATTGAGCTCCAAATCGCGCTCACGCACATCTTTGTCACTTAAATCAGCCCCGCCACATCATGCGGTGCAACAAGTTACTTATGGGCAAATAACCGTCCATAACCAAATCCCTCCATTTCGTGGATCACTCAAATAATGCACTCCAACTAGCTGCAGCTCCAAGAAGGTGTCCCACCATTCTTGCCACAGTCTCTTTGTTGATCCAGCACTGACGTCAGTGGCCGGATCACGGGTCCATCAGTGCCTGTTTAGTGACCGTAGCTTAATCTCATAATAAATTCAATTAAAGCTCGATCAATAGGTTGAGCCCTTAATACGCTGGGGGAGAGCTTCACCATGGCCGCTTTCCGCTGCTAGGTGTAGCATCTTCCCCTCACCTCTGCCACTATCACGGAATTCGAACATCGAGCGAATTTATTCTAAAGTTTCTACGATGGAGGGGTCCAAAATACCCCTCCCACCCAACGTGCAACTGTCACAATTTCCAACTGACGTTCCCTCCCTTGACGGTAATGCTACAATCCATCGTGTCGGCATTCTCCATGCCTTTAACAGTGGGGGAGATGTACCTCCCAAACACTTCTGGATCAACGATCTGTCCCTATGGGATAAAGCCACGACGAAGCTACGCACAGCAAACTACGACGTCTTCGTCTATACTCCATTCTCGTCGTCTGATCGGTGGACAATTGCCAACCCTGCAATGCCTCTTGACGCTACGGTTATCAATGCAGCAGCTTTCGTAGTTGGTCCACCTCCTACGAAGCCACCAGCAGCACCCAGAAAGAACCCACCAGTTCTTCCCCCCACTCCCCAGACAACGAGAACGATTCCTACCAATCTGTTCCCCCATACCACCCCAATTACCCCTGGTACTCAAACTCGCCCCCGCCCGTACTATGGCACTTCTCCATTCGATGCTGCAATTGCTTCACCAGCGGCGGCTGCACCTACACCAGCCTCGCCTGATCCAATGGGTGCCGAAGATGGCGCAGACGCCACCCAGCCCGGAGCCGATCCACCTGAAGGCGAGCAACGTCCCCCAAGGATAGATTCTCCTACCGACGATGAGCAACGTCGAAGACAGCAACAACAACAACAACAGCAGCAGCAGCAGCAACAGCAGCAGCAGCAACAACAACAACAGCAGCAGCAGCAGCAGCAACAACCTCCAGCGCCACAACCCGGGCTTAGTCCCGATGTCATAGCCATCATGGCCATGATGCAACAACAAAACCAGTTGATTCTGCAGTCACTCACACAAAAACGAGTCACCAAGCCTACGCTGACATTTCCTACTTGGGATGGCAAGGATACAACTGCTCCAGTGTTTTTGGAAAAGCTCCTTACTTTCAAAAATGATGAATGGTTCCAAGGTGCAGACTGGACACATGTCCTGCCAGGTTTTGAAACGCAATCCACTTGGCTTCGAGGCGCCATCTTCGACAACCTGCCTACGTCCAAACTTGACATGTTCCAGAACAAACCGGAATTTGAGAACGACGGTTTTGCAATGTTCAATAGACTCGTTCAACATCTCCAGCCCAACTCGATTGAGAATCGAGTCATCTCCGTCTTTGAAATGGGGGAACTTCGTCAAGAGCCTGGGGAATCAGCGGCTGCCTACTTGTCTAGATCACGGAACCTGCTCGAACGGCTGCGAGGAGTCAAAATTGAAGAGATTTGGCCCTTACTTACTCTCTTTCGACTGGACCATTCTCAGTTTCCAGGTCTTGAAGAAAGAATTACTAACGCCGACCCAACATTGATGTCATCCACTATGGCTGACATAGAGCAACGCGTGGACAGCATGCAACGCATGCAAACTGCTCTTAACATCAACGTGTCTCCTCGACCAACACAAGCCAATCGAGCACAACGACCACCGCCACAAAATAATCATTCAGCTCCTTATCCACCCCGTCCTGATGGCCGAGCCGTCCCGTGGGAGACCATTCGTAGCTACATCAACGACAATCCCAACGCCTGTCCTGGCTGTTTCCAAATCGCCCCAAACCACCTTAATAATGGATGCCCCGCGTGTGCTCACGCTGGAATTGTCGTCAAACGCGACACTGAAGCTGCCGCTACAATTTTCGAAGAGTGGTCCCGCAACCGTCGGAACCGAGACAGAGGGGGGCGTGGTAACACACGAGGAGGTCGCGACAATGGTAGAGGTCGTACTGGACGCGATGGAGGACGTGGCCGCGACCGTGGTCGGGGATCCGATAGTGCCCGGCGAACTGAACAGGAACAACAAAATGAGGGGGGACAGGACGAAGAAAAGGTGGAAGATCAGGACAATGGCTCTCACGAGTCCAGCAGCCGTAGGGTGACTGCTGGGGCTCGCCATTCAAACAACCGATATGCAGATGCGTTTATGGACATGGAATCTGATGCCAGCAGTGAAAACGAGGCGAGCTTTGACGGACATTTGGAATCAGGTGATAGAGCTGATAACTCTAACAACTCTGTTTCTGGTTACTCTCGACCACGTACTACTCGTAATCCTACTCACTCTGCATGCCATGTGTCAACTACGATCCAAACCGCTGTCAAATCTGCGTTGACTAAACACAAAGCACGTCCCCAGAAATTAGTGTCATCACATGAAGAGTGCTGCGCAGACTCTGGCGCTACTGAGCATATGCTCAATGACTATAGTTCCTTTATTTCTTACCGCCATTGCACTAATGAGTTCGTTACTCTTGGAGACGAGACCAAACTCCGCATTCATGGCAAAGGTAGTGCAAAATTCTACCTTAATGGTAAAATCATTGTAGTTCGAAATGCACTTCATGTGCCAAAACTTCGCAATCCTCTCTACTCGCTAAGAAAGCATAGCAAAAACACTGGATGTGGCTATTATTCTGATGAGGATGGGTCTTTCTTGCTATTTCCTACCTTTACTTTACAAGTAGATGACTCGGTTGACAATCTTATCAGTTACAAATCTATTGGACGATCACAAGATGTTGAACCCCACTACAAAGAACCGCGATACAATGCACGCCCGACACACATTATTCCAGCTGAGGAAAACGAAATGGCATCTGTCACATTCAACTTCCTCGGTCCCAAAAGCAAACCTTTGCCGCCGCCTCCGACCACACCCGACATATCACCAACACCACCTTCTTCTGAAGACATAGCCTTTGATCAACAACTCCTCGAGTCTGCCAAGAAACCTCTCACCAAACGAATGGTATCTGCCATTCATTCTGATCCGAACAATCTACCTCAGGTACCGCCTTCGTACACTCCTGCTCCCGCTGAGAACACTACCACATTTGATCCGCTACGCCTACATCGAATTTTTGGCTGTCGCAAGTTTAAATCCCAAAACCATCTTATTGCCGCTAGCAAAAATGCACAACTGTCGAAAAGTGGTGAGCAACCATCAACTATCGGTGATTTTACAACAATCAATAAACCGGCCAAAGGAAAGCCACTCACCAAACGAAGGAAATTTCTCGACAAAGTCCATATGGACATCGTTTTTGGTGATTGTATGTCTCTGGGTGGATTCAGATACGCACTAGTATTAGTAGATGTAGGTACAAGATACACGTGGGTTTATGGACTCACCTCTCTAGCGTCTGCTGAAATCATTGCTGCCCTCGTTAAGTTTCGTATTGCTGCAGGGGCCATGCCACGTCAATTTCACGCAGACTTCGACAAGAAGCTTATTGGTGGACAGACCCTTCGATGGATTAATGATAACAAAAGCCGGATTAAAGCTGCTCCAGCAAGAAGACAATCTTCTAATGGCCTCGTGGAGCGAACCTGGCAAACTATGATTCGTATGGCTCGATCATACATTACAGAAAAACAAGTGGGTCGTGAGTTCTGGTATTATGCCATAAAACATGCTGCACACATGCTCAATCAGGTCCCAGGCCGCCTCGGCCGAAAACTTACCTCTCCGTATGAGCTCGTCTACAACGAAAAGCCAGACTCTCGCACTTGGTTTGAGCTCTTTTCTGTTGGATATTTCCCCGTTGAATCCAAATCCGGTGAAGCCGCTAGCGCGTCCCAAAGTCACACTATGGATGGTATTGCAATTGGACGTGATGAGCAGTCCAACACAATTATTTTTTACAATCCAATCACTAAAAAGTATTACTCACCTCCTGTGTTCAAGCTAGAACCGCATCACCTTCCAGTGATGATGTACCCTAAGCACATCCGTTTTGACGGTGGTCTCGTCTGTGGTCCCCTCCGTAATAGAACTGACCCCATATCAGAACCCTTCCCTCCTGGAACACGAGTTAATCTCATGAAAGATGGTGCCATGGTCCGTGGCACCGTACAAAACGTACCTATGCCTTTCAACCCTTCATCTCCCACTTCAGCTCCCACCGATGATCAGCAAACAACTTACACCATTCACCTCGACGACAACACCACTGTCGACGTCGACTTTAAAGACTTGGTCGATCCTGCTACGCCTCAACTGCCTACTACAGATGATCTCCTCAACGTGTTTGACGGCCTTCCTGCATTTTTTGCAAATGGTTCAAAAGTTACAATCGATCACAATGGAGCCTATCACAAAGGTTTCATCACATACTCACGTGAGGGGGGCTTTCAAGTCCAAATTAAGCGAAACCTCCGGTCCAACAAAATTGATTTCACTATACCATTGCCTGACTTTCGTCAGAATTGGTCCTCCCTCGTCGGAGACAACATTTTAATTCCCGGGCACTCCACGGTTAGTTCCTTTCTCCGCCCCAACTCATCCAACAACGCTCCTTCCGCCAACTTTGTGTCTGCGAAGAATCTTCTCAATCCTTGCCCCCCATCTCTCCAAAAAGCAATTCATCCTGACAATCCAGATCGTGATGTATGGCTGAAGTCATATGAAGAAGAAAAAGGTGGTTTAGAAAAGCTTAACGTGTACGAACCAATCAACAAGAAAACTTATCTTCAACTTAAACGATCCGGCCGAATAGGCAAAGCTCTTCCTTCCATGTGCGTCCTCGTCATCAAACCGGACAAAGACGGCCGCCCCAACCGAGCCAAATCCCGAATCGTCGTCCTTGGTAATCATGAAGACCGCTACTACTCCAAATCCCAGCGTTACGCTCCCGTTTTAAAATACAGCTCGCTCCGTCTCCTTTGTTCCAAAGCTGTGGAGCATAAAAAGGTATTACAACAGGGCGATTGCAAGAATGCATTTTGTCATGCAATCTTACCTGAAGATGAACTTACAGTGGTTCGGCCACCTGTTGGTGACCCTGCTCACGCCAAAGATGAGTATTGGCTGCTCAATAAAACTCTATATGGCCTCCGCCGCTCACCGCACCACTGGTACAATATGTTTGTATCTGCCTTAAAAGACATGGGGCTCCAAGCATCCATCCATGACCCATGCCTATTCTCCGGAAATCTCAAAGTTGATGCTACTCCGTCTGAATCTTCCCAAATATATATCGGTATCTACGTGGATGACTTTGTCTTCTTCTCCGCCGATCCACGTGTAGAACGCCTGTTCCAAGAAGAATTAAAGAAAAGAGTGAAAGTAGATTTTATGGGTGATGTAGATTTCTTTCTCGGCACAGCATTTACCTGGAAACGACATCCCGATGACCACCTTTCCGTCCATCTATCCCAAGCTGCCTTTACGGAATACACTGCCCATCGATTTGGCATCGATAAATGCAATCGCACTCCCAACATGACACCTTACAGATCTGGCTACCCCATTGACTCCATACCATCCGCTGACCCGAAAGACCCCGATCTCAAGCGCCGTACCAAAGTATATCAAAGTGTTGTAGGCTGCCTTAATTGGCTGGCTACATGTACCCGCCCCGATATCTCACCTGTTCTTTCTTTTCTCGCATCATACAACAACGCCCCCTCACAACAACATTACAAGTCTGCACTACATGCATTGAAATATGTGTACAGCACAGCAGATTATGGCATTTCTTTTCACTCTAATGCAAGCAATACAATACAGGCCTTCAATCACTTCCCCCACCATCATGACAAAGAAGCCTACTCTGATGCCACTCCCCCATCACCTGGTGACTGCACATCACTCACTGCCTTTAGTGATGCCTGCTGGGGAGGACAAATCAACAATACACTCCCCGATGGCACTCCCCTTGAATTATACAAACTACGCAGCATGTCAGGTTATTTAATTTGTAGGACAGGGGGGCCTCTTGCTTGGAAATCAATCAGGCAGAATCAAACAGCACTCAGCTCTTGCGAGGCTGAAATTATTGCAACCAATGAATGTACAACAGAGCTTCAAAGCCTACGATTTCGAGCACAAGATCTCCACATGTCAGATGCTTACAAACGAACAACAATTTACAACGATAACAAAGCATGTGTCGACTGGGCGGCATCCTGCACCAACAAAGGCACCAAACATCTAATGCTCCGTGAAAACTACGTCCGCGAACTTCATCAAAATGGCACCACAAAAGTTACTCACATTCCCGGCGTTATTAACGCCAGTGACCTCTTCACAAAAGAACTGAAGGACGCCGCCCACTTCCGACGCTGCCGCGATTCGTTCATGGTGTCTAAAACGAATTTTGACCGTTGTGGTCACGTGATGCCTTCCCATCACCAACGAAAAGAAGATCTACCTTATTACTCTGTACGATCACCACTTCCTCTGTCAGCCCTACAGGATCGTACTATAATTCCAATGTCAAATCTTCCAGAAAAGATACCAACAAGAAATCGAGCTCCAAATCGCGCTCACGCGCATCATTGTCCCTTAAATCAGCCCCGCCACGTCATGCGGTACAACGAGTTACTTATAGGCAACAAACTGTCCCTAAACAAATACCTCCACTTCGTGCATCACATGTGTGCACTCACACTAGTAGCTGTAGTTTCAAGAAGGTGTCCCACCATTCTTGCCACAGTCTCTTTGGACAGGGGGGTGTTGATCTAGCACTGACGTCGGACAAAAATATTTTTACCTAAAATTTCCCTAAAGAAATATATTTCCAACTAATAAATTGATTCCAAGGTTGAATTATTGATACCAGTCTGATGAAAATGATTCCAATGTAAATAGTTTATCATGAATAAAGTTACACTTCCCCCATTCCATGAAAATTCAAAAATAGTGAAATTCCCCCATTGAAACAAACATCAAATTCTCTCTTCTCTCACTGATCAGGAACACAAAAATCCTGCACACACAAACACACATGCATCTCCTTTCCAAAAATACCTCCTCTTCATGGTCCTCCCCCTAAAGACGCCAACTCCTATCCTACCTTCCTCGCCTACCCCCCTTTCCCTTAGCTGCCAAACCCAGTGCACTCCTCCTCTTTGTCTCCTGCACCTCCACAAATTCCTCAAAATCATGTGGCACCTCAGGCCACTTGATCTCTCTCCTCGTACTGGGCTCACTATAAATCCCCCTTCGTGCCTCTGCCAACTTGACGACAAAGTCCTCCATTTCTGCCTTCAGGCACTCAGTGAACACACACAAGTTTGGGTGAGCACTGGGAAACGCGTCAGGTAATTTCCCATTGTAACTCTCCAAAACATTGTTGGTTCTCTGATCACTGTACTTGACAAAAATATTCATGTTAACAAAGGTGCATGACTTTAAGACAATTTCCATGTGCAGGTACTCACAGTTCCTTCATCCAATCCTCCTGGCCATTGTAATTCCATAGTTCCACAAGATTATTCTTGCTCACCCACTGAGCCTTGAAGTAGTCATCCACAAATGATGTCACTAGGTCCTTGTGTCCCTTGTATCCTTTCAATGTCTTTGCCTTCTTCTTGATATATTCCAAACCATATACTACCTGGCTCCTGTCAATCACTGTCAAGAAATGAAAGTCCTCCAAAAAAATCCACTTGAAATCCTTGTCAAACCCCATGTCTATCATTTTCTCTGAGAGCGCCTTCAACCAATGAAAGAAGCAGCAAGAGTGATATCTAGCCTCAAAATGCTTCCTCACTGCCTTGATGATTGCGTCCTCAAAATCATGGATTATTGACTTGATGGTCATTTTTTTACCTGGTGACATTGTGATGACATATGTTAGTGATAGTACATAAATATCCAATATATACATATTCTAGCACGTCGATCCGATATATACGTATCAAAAATATATATATATCATCCTTTTTGTCCATCATGGACATATCAAGAATATATACATATCCAATTGACGACACGAATATACATACTGCTGATATATACATATTCCGCGCGAGACAGATATATAGATATCAGTTTAAGCTCACAGACAGAACACTGCACACAAACATACACACTCTCACACACACGCTCTCACATACACACACTCACTCACACACATTCACACACACACTCACACTTCCGCACACACACATCAAAATCAGGTATATTTCCAAGGGTCACTCACCAACCGTCCACGCTATCAAGAAAAATGTAACATCGTATGCCTCGTAGGTCTTTGTAGTCATCAGCACTACAAATGCTGGTACATGAAAGGTAGACTCACTGTCTCTAACACCAAATAGGAGAGTCTGATAGAAACCAGGTGGTGTGACCTTGAATGTTGCATCTACATGTAGATCCAACTCTCCATGTTTCAACAATCCCATCAAATCAGGGTGGGCAAATCCAATTACCCTTTGCTGTCCTTTCTCATCTGCCCATGTGTGATTGAACTTCATAAAATTAGCACCCTTGACACCACTCCCATGAACTGCTTCCACTGCTACTATCTTGTCTTTCCCATATGCATCCCTCCTTGTGTTCCTGATCAAGTTCCTGATCTGAAAATATTAAAAGTTAGTGTTTCAAAAGAACTGAAACAAAATGTTGTTGTTAAGGTAACAACTTACAGTCTGCACACCAGGTAACCGTGCTGCCTTGATACTTGGACTTTTGAGGTCTGTAACAAACTCCTGACGCAACTTCTTGATGATCATGGTTGGAGTCATGTTAATACTGTATAAAGCCATGAATACAGCTCTAGCTCGATATTTCTCTTCCATATCACTCCCTACTGTCCCGTCGTTTTCTAATTCCTCCATGAAGTATCCCCCAATAGCGTTCTTTCTTGAACAACACTCAGTGTGGCCTCCCTTGAGCATGTACTCAACCTTTCCATCCTTGACAGATACTTCCAAAACTGCGTTACATCCGAAACTCTTCTTGCCAGAACAATTATAGCCTTGCTTTTTCTTCTTGTAGTTAGGTTTTCCCACGGGTTTGTACTTGTACATGGGATCCTCGTTGTTGCCCCCACCAAAGTATAGTTCCCCTGGCCACACTTTCCTGGGGTCGAACCCTAAAGTACTCCTCAGGAGACCCCCTTCATCCTCCTCAACTTGTGTGAGTACATTTGATTCATCGTCCTCGGCCTGGTTCGCATATGTTAAATCAAAAAAAGGGACTTGTTAGTGTTGTTGTAGTGATATGTCTTCATGTCCATTGTCCTGCTGCTCACCTTCTTCATACTCGCGCTTCTCTTTTTCTTCTGTGGAGCCTTGGGTACTTTTGCATCATTACTGACAGGGGTCTTGTTCGCTGGAGTTTTTGTGCTCTTGCCCACAGACTTTGTCTATCCGTTGAAAAGAATGAATGTAAGAATGTAAACATCTCTTAGTTAACTCTATACCCCAAGAATAGGACTCATAACAACTTACGACGCGGTATTTTCTCACCCTCTGTGTCGTAGTCATCCTCTGCAACGTATGAGCTATCAGAACTTTCATCGTCACTCTCTCTCTATGTTTTGGTAATGAATAATTTTGCATTGTTGGTAAGTTTGTTTTCATGAGCAAGATAATATCCATAGGTGAACTTACAGTCCCTGCTTTCTTATTCCCTTCTTCCCCAGTTTCTAAATTCTGCACCATTGATCCTCTTGCAACATCCTGCAGGGTCACTTTCTTTCTCCCTCCTTTCGTCTTATCATTCCCTTTGCCATTACCCTTTGAAAATAATTAGAATGTAAGTATGTTATCTGCGGGGAAAAAGATAAATGCATAGAAATGTATTACTTACTGCAGCAAATGTCGTTTTCCTTTCTCCTTCCACATCCTCATCGTCTCCATACCACACAGTTGCCCCCCCAATCATTGCTAATGGGTCCTTGTGTTCCTGCTCGGTGTGATTCCCATCATGCACTGTGAATGTGCGCTGCTGTTCGATGTTAGTGACATTTTCCCTTGCATCGCCCCCATCCACCTCCTCCTCCTCATCGCTTGAGCTACTTGATGATGGATCTTGCGTTGGCAAATGCAGTGGCACAATCACCTCGTTAGTTCCTGGCCAACACAACTTTGTTCCGGAAGAATTATTAGTGGTGGTGTTCTGTACTCCCGTGTCAATGCTCCCATCATTTCCCCCTGGTGGTTCTTGATATGTTTTCTGAATTCCTCCATCTCTGCTCTTTTTCTTGGGTGGGCTCGACGTATCACTTGATTTGCATGCAGCATCTGGCGGATTGAATGTATGATGATACTGGCCATAGTATTTCTTTGGTACATATGCTCTGTCTTGATAGAGACCTTGGTTGTGCACACACTCGTACTTCCAATGTGTATCCTCCCCGCAGATGTGACAGTCGCGCCCATGAATTCCGTTGTAAGTTTCATATGCCAATTTCTGCGCCTCCGTTGAAAACTTGTGCGGGTCGAAGTAGGGGTCCCTGTTCTTGTTGGGATACATTCTTGACCTTGTTCCTGTCACAGAAATTGTTCCACCGCCCTGGCCGTGTGGAATTGTCTGTAATGAATGAAGGAATATGTTGTTAGTGTGTGTTTAATAGAACGGCGAATTGAGTATATACATACTTCAAAAATATATATATCAGAGATATGCAAATATCCAATAAGTCCAAAAATGATATATATGTACCAAAAATATCAACTGACTTTCATATATACACATAACACGAGTATATACATATTAAAAATATGGAATCCAAATGCAGTATATAC